>APFE030595450.1:354894-369423 GCA_000404065.3 Pinus taeda | reverse complement strand
TATGAATGATGATAGAATCAGCTGAATGATGACATGGATGGGCCTTTGGGCAACTTTGAAAAGAGTGAGAGCAAACCCTAGACCTAATGCCCAGTGACCAAATTTTGCTTGAAGACTCACTAAAATAACAAAATTTGACCTTGACACTCTGAGACCACTTTGTAAGAGCATATTTGATCACTGGAGGAAGGCTGTAAAGACTGACACTAACAGAAATAAGAGCTAAGAAGAACAAGGACGCTAATGATATGCCATAGGAGATGGAAAATATATGCGAAAATCATTACCCTTTCCATTCATGTGATCATATTGAAGATGGTGCTCATTTTGGGGGCGAGACATAATAAGTTATTGCTCACCTGCCTCATACAACACAGATAAAATAATATTATTGATGCCCATAAGAGACCAAAAAGGTAGGTCATGGAACTCAAAAGGTACATTAGTTGTGATAAGAAATGGGACAGAAAAAACAAATCCTCTAGTTAGATGCTAAAAGCTAAAAGAGTTAGGAAAAGGAAACAATATAGACAATAGTATTAATAAAAAGTGAGAGTGGCATACTTCAATGTCGATAAAAGGAGATATAGAGGTAGAAGAGAAAGATGAAGAAGCAGCCTCAAGACCTGCAAAGGGTGAAGATGCCACCAGAGCAGTGGAGGAAATGCCAGATTTCATTATATCAAAGAGATGGGACCTATGCACTGTTGAGTACCGTATTATCTTATCTCATCTACTATCATATTTTTCAATCTAACCATTGATGCCAAGAGGGCCTTATCTTGTTTCGCCTAGTACCTATCTTAACTAGAAGCACTTGTGAAATTTACCTTTCAAGCGTATGAGCAATGAGTAAACTTATATATGTTCACAATAGTCAAAAATTTGTGTTTATAGGGTTGCTATTTCTTTTCAAACCAGAGTGAAAGATTGTTATTAATGGATGCCCTCCTTCAGTTGACTTCAACTAGGCATTTGGTTACAGCTCAAAAGCGTTATACAACCATGACAGAGAATATAGCAGTTTAGGCCTCTTTAATAACATCAAATGCACTCAATCCCTCTATCAGAAGCTCAAGAAACATTTTGGTTGAAGAAACTACCACCACAATTATTAAATACCTTATTTTTAAGGGTTGGTTACAAGCTCTGCAATCATGGTTTCATACTATGTACAAGTCATTGCTATCAAATCTTGGAGAAGACAACCATACGTGTTACGCACTCACCCTCCAATTCTGAGCAAATTCTATTGGTTAAAGATGACAAGTTTGATGTGTGAAACCTAGGGTTGGCTACACACAATTTACTACAACTGAGAGCATAAAAGCACAGAAGTACATAAATGTTTAAGAGTGTTTCACACCTTAAAAATAGTTGTAAAAGTTCCTTAAACTTTCCTATCTAATCCAAGTAGCCAACAACTCCAAGTGATCCTCTATGGCCCAAGATAGAACACTATGTGATTGTAACTCTTGACAGAAAATAGATCACTTGAAACTAGTCTCGCTACAAGGCCTTACACATGTATCTTGATTGAGAAAGTAGAGCACTTTGTAAAACTAATCATGTGCAATGATAACTAGGTACCATAAGTTTTGAAACAAGTAAAGATGTTGTAAATGTGGATTCCAAAGTGCAATAAAACATTAAGATATTGATTTGGAAATAATGTTGCTTAATTTTAGTAGAAAAAATTTTCAATTCGAATTTAGTGATAGTTTGAACCTAAATTTAATCAATAATATTTATGTTAGCAACAATTGATTTCGAACAAACCATTGAGAATTTCTACCTCGATATCATGTTGACCATGTTTCACAGGTTTTTTAATAAAAACATTTAATCCTTGATGAATACTGTAGAGAAATTTGTATGGTGTTTCTTAAATGTCTAATACCTCCTATCTTTGTGGTTGTTGTTGCTTTCTTTCTATCTTTGATGACCCAAATGCTTCAATATTTCATCCCTTGGGTTGTGAGAGGTGGAAAACAACTTCATGCATAGATAAGGATGTATTAAGAGTGGAAATCCAATTATTTTCTAGTACGTTATTCCATAACCATCACCCTTGAACATTCCTTTATTGAAGATATTTCTAGGTGATTTATCTGCAAGATCCTTAGAAAGTCAATTGGCTTTGAACCCTAGTCATTTAACCTCTAAATCTTGCCTAGGAAGACTCCCTTGTGTGTTAATTTTTTAGTAGCTTGGGAGGTACTCCAAGCCCTAGGGTTTAGGGTTTGGAGGGTGGAGCACCACAAGAGTCACTTGTGGGCTTGGAACCCAAGGCTGTGGTTTTGCACCCATCATGACTTGGGCCAAAATCACGGAGTATTTTTGACATGTGATGGGATGAGATGATATAGGGCGGAAAGGATAATCCAACGCTTCAAGAATCGTTGAATTCTGAGATGTCCTTGATGAGATATGAATTTTTGAAGTATATGTGTGGGTTTGCATGAGAATATCCCCTATGCCTGAAAGAGTGAAATCAAATGTACGATTGCATAAATGCTAGAGGAAAGTATAATTCAACCTAGCCAAAGTTCTTTCTCTTCTCCAATAGTATTGGTGCACAAGAATAATGGATCATGGCACATGTGTACAAATTATAGAGAGCTCAATAAGCTCACAATTAAAGATAAATTTCCCATTCTTATCATTGATGAATTTTTGGATGAATTACATGGAGAAATTTACTTCACCAATTTGGATCTTCATTCAAGATATCATCAAATTATAATTATCAATATAGAAGAGTCCAGAAACAACATTGAGAACTCATGAAGGTCATTATGAATTTTCAGTCTGGCCATGGTAATGCACCTTCCACATTTCAAGGTTTGATGAATTCCATTTTCAAACCCTTTCTTATAAAATTTGTGTTAGAATTTTTTGATGATATACTATTCTACAAAAAGTCTTGGAAATATCATGCTCAACATGTTGAAAGGGTGCTTAAAATGTTGGAGGAGAAATAACTGTATGAAAAACCATCCAGATGTTTCTTTGGGGTATAGGAGGTGGAATATTTGGGTCATATTTTATCTCATGATGTTTCTTTGGGGTATAGGAGGTGGAATATTTGGGTCATATTTTATCTCATGAAGGTGTTAATATAGATCATGACAAAATTAAATACATGGAATGAAAAATCTCCACAACCCTAAAGTATCTTCGAGGATTTCTTAGGTTGATAGCATATTATCCAAAGTTTGTTAAGAGTTATGAGAAAATAGTAGCACCTCTAAAAACATTACTGAAGAAAGATTCATTATTTAGGACTCTAGAAGTGACTAAGGCCTTTGAACATCTTAAAGACATAATTTAACAAGATTTGGTTTTAGCTACACCAGAATTCACAAAGACCTTTATTTTGGAATGTGATGCCTTAGGAAATGGAATTGGTATTATTTTAATGCAAGAAGGAAGACCCATTGCTTTTGAAAGTCATCCAATCAAGGGAAATTATTTACACAAACCTATTTATGATAAGGAAATGTTGGAAGTACTACATGCCCTAATGCAATGGTGCCCTTACTTAATGGAAAGACACTTCAAGGTAAAAACAGATCATGATAGTCTTAAATACTTTTTGGAGCAAATATTATCTTTAGAATAGCAGCAAAAATGGGTCACAAATATGTTGGGTTATGAATTTGAAATCATCTACAAAAAATGGGAAGCAAATTGTCGTTGTAGATGCAACATCAAGAAGAGATGAGGATGTGGAAGCATTGCTTTGTGCCATTTCTATTATCCAACCTAATTGGATAGCTAAATCAAGGATGAATGGAAGAATGATAAAAAGGTATGGACACTCATTCAAAAGTTTGGGAAGACCCCAATACATCTAATAAATTTATTTGGAAAAATGATTCATTATGGTACAAAGATCGCTTATAGCTATGTAAGAACTCCCAGTTCAAACACAAGAATCTTTTGGAATTGCACACCTCTCCTTCAGGAGGGCACTCAAGATTTGTAAAAACTTATCATAGGCTCAAGAAAGAATTTTTTGGGGATGGCCTTAAATTTGATATTCAAGGGTTTGTGGAAGAATCTTTGGTTTGCCAACAAAATAAATTTTAAACAATTAAAACTCCAGGTCTATTACAAAATTTAGTCATTCCAAGTTAGAATTGGGAGGTCTCAATGGTTTTTATCACAACATTAAACAAGCTATAAGGAAAGAGTGGCATCATGGTGGTAGTTGATAGACTTACCAAGTATGCACATTTTGTGCACTATCTCATCCTTTCAAAGACAATACAATCACTACTGCATTTATGGAAATGGTTAAAAAAATACATGAAAACCGAAAGATTATTGTAAGTGAAAGAGATCCCATTTTCACTCAAAAACTTTGGACATAATTATTTTCTTGTCTTGGTGCTAAATTATCTCATAACCCATCTTATCATCCTTAATCTGATGGGAAAATTGATATAGTAAACAAACGTTTGGAGGGATATTTTTTTTCTTTGTATTTAATAGACATACACAATGGGTCAAGTGTTTACATTGGAAATAATGGTGGTATAACACTTCCTTCCATACCGCTACAAAAATGACCCCATTTATGGCACTTTAAGGATGTCATCCACCATCCATGACAACGTCTTTAAGAGAAATTCTATGGTTCAAGCAATGGAAGATTACATCAAGCACCAACAACAAGTTCTCCAACTCTGGCACGCAATCGAATGAAATAAATGGCATATTAGCATCACATTGAAAGAAGTTTTGACATAGGTGACTGGGTATTTTTACAACTACAACTATACAAATAAATATCCCTCAAGCAAGATAAGAAGGATAATAAATTATCACCTAAGTAATATGGTCCTTACAAGGTGTTGCAAAAGATTGGTACTATGGCATACAAATCAGAGTTTTCTGCATATTCCGTGAGTGCACTCAATTTTCCATGTTTCATGCTTAAAGAAGGTTATAGTTGACAAGATTCCAATTCAAACAATATTGGGAGAAACTGATGAGGAAGGAAAACTAATATTGGAGCCTAAAGTAGTTAAATAAACAAAATCATGAAAGCTACCGAATCGATCAATATTAGAGTATTTGATTAAGTGGAATAAGTTACTTATTGAAGATTCCACATGTGAGGATGAGTATTTCATACAGAAGCATCCAGAACTACTCAAGCATTGAGGACAACACTTTTTTGAAGGAGAGGGGAATGTTAGGTCCCTTTAATACTAGTTTAGACCCCATATTGTTATTGTTCTGCCCCTTGTATCCCCCATATTGTTATACCTATGCCCCATAGAAGCCCACCATTCTTATTGTTGTGCCCTTACATTACTATTATTATGTAGGCCCTAATTATATTATGACCCTTTAGACTCCTATATATACCAAGGAGTTCTTATTATTTGTATCATCCAAGAATTGCTCATTTATGTGATGTAAATGAGGTTTCCCCCTCGAAGAGGCTTATTTTCAAGTCGATCTATCTTTTCTATTTTTTTATGATTTTGTTACATAACATGAAACCATTCAGTCTCAAACTCTTGCTCTTCTACATCTCAATAAGAGCACCAATACCTCTCCTTTAGATACTTCCTCCATCAATGTGTTATTCATGTCTTGTGTGATGGATTCTGGGAAGAGCCTCAAGAATTCAAAAGTATACAAAATCAGATAATCATTAGGCTTTATAAAAATATATTTAAAATGGCACATAATTGCATCTTAATTTTCTTTAAACAAATTTCCGATATTCCCATTACCATCCCCTATTTTTTATATGAAGATTGTTTTAGGTAGCATATTGGAAAAAATTGGTATTCACATCACCCTCATGGATCCATATTTCTTTAATCTTTTAGTGCCATATTTCTTTAATTTTTAATCTTCCTATTGGGCCATAATTTCTCTTTTTACATTTTCCAGTGACTTCAATGCTTCCATTTTCAACTATGAGAATATGCATAAAACATTTAAAGAGTATAAGTTAGTGATATTTGATTTAATGCTTCTCAAGGACGTATATCCTATTTTTCTTTTAGTGCTTTGCGCTATGGTTTAATTTTCTCTTTGACACAAGTTAACTAGGTGAGACAAGCCATGTCATACAAGTTAACTGCATCCAAGTTGTATACTAATGTGGAAATTCGAATTTTATCAATTTAATCAAGGAAAATCAAATTGAGAATTTCTTGTTGCATTTTTCAACACTCCCTCTCAGTAAGAAAGGGATTATCAACGACCCATATCCTTCACTTGTGGAACTCGAACTTCCCTCTTGATAAGGCCTCTGTCAAAATGTCAGCATCTTGTTCCTTTGTCGGAAAATGCTACAACAACAACATCCACCTCTACACACAATCCCGTAGATGGTGATATCATATATCTATATACTTGGATTGATATGAAAAATAAGATTCTTAGAGATGTTAGATCTAAGACTTTTGTGATACATAATGTAGATAGGTGTCTTTGGGATTAATCACATAATCAGGATTTGGTCAACATTTTGAACCAACTAACGTGGTCCATCGTGAGGACAAAGTGAAGAATCAATCGATCTTAAGGAATAAATAGTATGGATGCATCATTGCCTAGAATTAGTTGTGGAAAACTAGTCGTTGGTAAATTAGTTAAAAAGGTAGGTAAAATAATAAAATATATTTGGTTAAAAAGTAGCTGTTAGGAATAAAAATAAATAAAAATTATTAAAAATAATTTAAAAATATAGTTAAAATATTATATATAGTTTAGAAACTAAATAAATATTACATTAATAAAAGTGTTAAAATAATATATATTTATTTAATAGGGAAAAACTAGCACTCCCTAAATAATTGCTACTAAAGATGATTGCCATGCCACCATGGGAGAAGAAAGTATATGATGCAATAGGGAAAAACTAACACTCCCTCTTTGTAAAGAAATTGTTATTGACAGAATCAAATCTCTCCTTCTGTGTCCTCGAACTTCTCCTTTGCTAAGCGCTTCATCATTACATTGGCCATCCATGATGTTGAAGAACATAACCTTGGATCATTATTTCCTTCTGTAATTTGAAATATCTTTAAAATCTTCAAGGTGTAAATCCCTTGTACAAGGAAAACTTCATAAAAAACCTACCAACCTTTTACGTCCTTCATGTCAACTTCAATAGTCAAAAATCTTCTTACACCACTAACATGAGTGGTTCAAAAATTCCAACAATAATAAACTTATTTGTATATAAAGCCCAACTTTGAAAATGTTAGATTTAGTGAAAACTCATTGATCTTGAAATACCAATCTTGTGGGGCATACATTAACACAAAAAGGGATCTCTTCAATTTTATTTTATGAGTATCTAGCCCATGTAGATCAAAACTTTTGGAAATTGAAGCAAAGACCTCAACCCGATCAACTTTGCACATTGAGAATATGGGGTAATTCTTGAAACCGCCAATTTCACTCCAAATTTATTTCTCTAATGGATGGAGTTATGTTTCAAAGACAATCATTTCTATGCAGTGGGTTTTAGTCAAATCGCCTAATCGAAACAAAGCCAATGTATGTTTGTGTGGCATCTCAAATATAGAGAGTCGGAGAAGTGCACTTTTAGCTATTTGAGTTAAAAATTAGCAGACAATAAAAGGATAGTTTTGGGATCAATTGAATGGAGATCTGATTATTTTGAAGATATGGAAGGTGAAAAATTGGTTTTTCAAATGATTCATTCAAAAAATTAGCACTCTATGTACTGAAAAACACCCTATTATATTGTTTTGTTGTTGAAATCCACTCTAAGAGTTGCATTTTTACTGCATATTAATGTCTTCAAGCTTCTATTTCTTGATTAAGAAAACAAGAGTTACACTGTTTAATTAGTTTGCGGACGGAAGCGACTTGCACACAACTCCGTGGACGGAAGGTTCGGGGCATGCCATCTCACGTGACGCGTTACTGTTGTAGACACAATTCAATCACCCAATATTGTGTTGCATCTAAACCCTCCACGGAGTTCTACTACGTCCCTTCGTTGCTTGGGTAAAGCCATCCTTTCATTATTATTAGACGTTCCCACTTGTTCATACATACAGAGATGGTTGATTTCTTAATCGAGCATCGGAGAAATAAATGAGATCATTGCACTATAGTTAGTTATGCTAACAAAGTGGTGGACCAATCAGAGATATCATCTTGGGTAAAGGATCCATGTGAATTAAACTAATGAATAAGTACCATAAATATCATTGATGCTAACTCTAATTTTTCATTTTTTCTCTCACTGCTCACAATGTAAGAGTTTTGTTCCGCTATTCATTCAAAGGTTCACGTGAAGTACATATGAAAAATGAGGATTTTCTTTCTATATGGACGTATTTTTAGTGGTCAGAGTGTAAAGGTTGTTTTTTTTGATCCAAATATTCACGTGAACATATGAAAAATGATGGTAATTTTATTTTATTTTTTTTATCCAAATATTCACGTGAACATATGAAAAATGATGATGGTAATTTTATTTTATTTTTTTGGTCTCATGTGGAGGTCCTCTTCGTGATCACAATGTAAGAGATTTTTGTTCCAGTATCTCCAAATATTCACGCAAATACTCAAAAGATTGAGGTAGCTTAGTTTTAAAATGAAAGTAACTATTCTTTTCTCTCAAATGGAGGTATTCTTCTCGGTTACAATGTAACATTGTGTTTTTTGGTGTTGTTTTCATGATTAATTTAAAATTTTATAGGAACATGTTGGAAAATGAGAGGGTTTTCATTTTTTTGGTTTCATATGGAGGTCTTCTTTGTGATCTCAATGTAAAAGAGTTTTTGTTGTATTGTGATCTAAAGCTTTATATGAAAATGTGTGAAAATGTGAAAAAGTGGAAATAGATTATAGTAATAGAATTTGCTAATTCTATAAATTAAATAGATAATAAAAGCCAATAGGCATCAATCCATAATAAACATCAAAACAATTACTTCACAATACATCCCACATAGCTAAATTTTTAAAAGTAGTAAAAACTAACTAAATCATAAAGTTATTATCTATCTATATATATATATATATATATAGAGAGAGAGAAGAAGAGAGAGAGAGACTTTGGAAATATTTTGTGGAGGTTAAAACCCCACCATCAACCTAATAATTATTTTTAATTAAATTAAAATTCGAGAAGCCCTATTTCATAATAAACATATCTATGTGCCTAATGAAACAAGTTGTAGTTAAGTGGTTGAGATTTACAATGATAATATTACTTATTTTTATTTGAATTTTGGTTAGCCTTGCTTATTATGGTTTGCAAGCTATCATATTGGGTTAGAGTAGTTTGTGATCCTTGGTGGTAATAATAATTGTATGTTCTTGTTATGAATTTCCACTAATACAAAAATTTATAAAAATAAAAAATAACAATAATGATAATAATTGAGGAACACAAGCTCCGTTAATGTCATTGATGGGGTTCATACAAGGTATTGGATATCTAGTGATACACATGTTTTGGAAACTTGTGGATGCCTTGTAGAGGAGGTACCTAGTAAGGGAAATTTGATGCATATTCAAATGATGTATCTCATAAGAAATACTTTACCAAGATCAAGTCGAGGGAGAATACATAGAGCATGGAGGCTTTAGTGAAGGTAACAAAATCAAATTTAGGTTTTAAAGTTTCTAGTTTATGGGTAGTAGTTTGAATTTAGATGAGCTAAGTGAAACCAAATGAAAGATAACTAACAATAAGAGAATCCTAAGCATAATCCAAGTGAAGACACCAAGGGAAGACAAATATGATGAGAAGGGCATTTGGGAAGATGTAAGATGAATTAGGTTTTGGAGTGAAATCATAAAGTTTTGACTAGGAAATTTCTTGGATGGGATATATCAAAATAAACCTTTAACAATTACTTATAAAGGTCAAGAATCATGTTTTAGGCTATAATTTGAAATTCCATTTGATACCAAGAAGGTGGCTAGGGTTCATTTTCAAATTGAAATAAAACTCCCAGAAGGTCCTGGAAGGGATTTGACTTTGGAGGTGATCAATTCTATCATCGTAGAAGTGGATACTATATTTTGATCCTAAATTTGAAGTATTTATGAAGAAACCAAACTAGATCAACCTCTTTGCATTCCCTTTCATATTGTGGTCTAATATGGTATTAGTGTGTATAGGCAGATGCCTAAGGAAAACTATATAGACATATCTCAATCCTAAAAATACATTTGTTATAGGATTGTTAATAGGGTTTTCTTTGAGTTGGATTAAAATAAGGGCACTAAAAAATTCTAAACATTATTGTAGAAGATAAAATATATTAGTAGTACATTATGTTAAAATTCAAGTTAGATATATGAGATACCATGTATATGGGCATGCCTTGGAGGAATATATTCAACCCTTTGTGTAGAAATTGTGGTAATAGAAAGTCGCTCAAAGCGATAGGGTTAACTCCATGAAAGTGAATTAACTCCGTGAAAGTTGATCAATGCAATAAAGTTAACTCCATGAAAGTCGTTCGAATTGTTTTCTATATATCATTGACTTTTTTGATGTATTTTTTGTTTGACACAACTTAGTTGATAATGTGTTATTAGTCAAGAGGACTAACATAACATGTTGCATTGTGTTGACTCAATCTACCTATTGATGTTGAGTTTTTGTTGTAATCATATAGATTTTGTACAATTTTTGTATGGCTCTAGTATTGGCCTAGAATATACCTACTTTTGGAAAGAGAATAGGGTATATATATTTGCAAGTTGTAGACTACTCAGGAAGGTGTTTAAAAGTATTTGATGATTCTAATGCTTCAAACAATGTTGCCAAGGTGAATAATGTTATTTGATAAATAGGGTTTCTATTGCTGTCCATGGGAATATCTCTATTTAGAACCCTTGACAATATTGGAATGATACTTGCACATACCTGTGTAAGTTGAATATTATTTTTTGGTAAGTTACTCACACCTTTATATTACTTTAAACAAGAAACCATTGTTCATGTAGCTATTGGTCTGCCATTGGGGAAACCAAACTAATAGCACATAAGTAAAGTCTTTGACAAAATTATTGGTTTAATTGTAACAATATAAATATATAAGTCGTGTATCCTAAGACTGTCAAACAAAGCAATGAAAGACTTAAAACTAGAGCTAATGAGAAGGTTGTATAGCCTAATCTAAAAAATAAAAATAATAATAATAAACCTAACCATCATTAGGGGGGATTTGGTTGTTGTGTTGAAGGTGCAACCTCTTCCTTGTTCTTAGGAAATCCTAATTCTACTACTTTCTTGGAAGGAGAAGTCACCTTATAATCCAAATTGTCCACTTGTAACTGCATAGTATCTATGCACAAGAGATTCTCCTATTGGGACTCATTTCTTTCTAACATGACTTTACCCAAGGTAGTTTTGATTTTCCAATAGAGATATTATGTTTTTTACATATATTGGGTGTGCCTTGATCTAGTATTACCCAGGTCTGGATTCCACTATCCTATATTTTCTTCAACCTCTTTATTTGATAGAAATATTCTTCCCACTCTTGCTTCATTTTCAATAATCTTAATTCCTCTCTAGCTACCCTAGAGGTATGCTCCAAATAATATACTACAAATGCTTTTATGTCATATTGTGCTCTCATGTGCAAGGAGACTCCTTGACCTTGACTTATGTGATGGCTAGGAGAAGAACCGGGATGAGACATGGATTTTGATAAAACAAGGTATGGTGGGGGGTGGGATAAGGGACATAAAGGAAACATCATGTGGGAGAGACCAACAAAATAGTGTCCACTAGCCTGAAAGATATAACAAAGCTACTTGGAACCATAATATCAAGAGAGCCAAATGGGCTTGAATTTGGGTGCCAAATTATCAACTAACCATGTCCTTCTCCATATTCACAAGGTGAGGTTCATGAACAAGGCCATAATTACAGTCATGTGTTTCCATAACCATATTTGAATACCTTTGTTTGAGATGATGGACATTATTTCCCTTCATTCCATCCCTTTTATGTAGGCGTTTGTGAACTCCCATATGACAACCAATCACGGAGATGAGCGGTAATGGTGTGTTGGGAGGAGTTGGTGGTATCAATGTTGTTCAGAGAAAATGACATTGGGTTGTGTATGATGAATATTGTTGAAGAAGGTTTTAATCCATGATGATTTGTGTGATGTATAACCTTCAACAATGGAAACAATTGTACTGTATGATTTTCCATGACAATAGTAAGAGCACTTTGTTTTGTAATGGAAACATACAATCATTTTGAAAGAAATATGGTGAATATGAAAAATGCTAATAGGACTTGGAAATGGTGCTTCCTACCATTAGTATGGTGCATCGATAGTGAAGAGGATGATGAAATGGAGGATATAGAGAAAGTGTGAAATGGAGGATAAGACATGGAGTATGAAGATGATGATGGCGATTCTTCCAAATGGAACTTGCAAGAGGATGTACAATGTTGATTTGTTGTGATGATTTTTGTATAGATACATTAATCCTTCCAATTATTTTATTGGTTTAGGTATCTTGGAATGCTTTGTTTCTCAATCTAGTTTGAGATCTTCATTGGCCTATTGTTATTCATATTTAGTGCTTGTGTACTTGAAAACACTTATGAACCAAAAAAAAAAAAATTCCTCCATTTTTCCATTCTTTTTTTCATTTTCCTTGCCAAGCTATTGATGCCACTTTCAGTTTTCACTAGTGCCTTAACACATTTATCCTAATATGGTTTTCATTAGGAGGAATTCCTTTATTGTAGACCTAAGGGAGTCTCCACGGTGGTTTTAAGCCAAAGGTATATCCCAAGTGCATTAATGAGGTTTCCACTTGGATATATTATTATTATTATTATTATTATTTTAATTTTCATTTGCAATATTTCTGATATCTAGGTGGCTTGAGAGAATATCTACTTTCAACGACACCAAATTGTCAGAGTTTGAATATGGTTGTGACTTATTCCTTTTATATGTTGAGATTTTTCTGTTTGAGTCAAATAGGCAAAAATCTCTGAAGGATGACAACAATAGGGATTCAGTTCCTAGATTAGCTCCAGGTTGTTGGGAGGGAGTTAATGCCTCCTATATTTGATGTGAGGGAGTTATGAGGCTATTAGATTCTCTATGCTATATAACAGGCAATCATTCGTATGATTTGCTATGAGAGTGTGAGGATTTCTTGATGTAATCTCCAAATTTATTTAATATATTCCTGATGCCTATGTTTGGTGGACGTAGCCCAGATTGGTTGGGTGAACCACGTTAATTCTTGTGTTTATGTGCTTGAATATTGTTGTGTGTTTAATTTATTTGTTGTGCACCTGATCCAACAAGTGGTGTCAGAGCATGTTGGCGTTGCTGGTGCAAAGAGGATAGCCTGGATCATTTGCGTGGAGGTTTTCATCATACCTGGAGCGCTGGTGCCTGAAATGGATGGACCGCTGGCTGTCCTGCATGTTAATGCTGCTGTGGAGCTGTGCGTGCTGAGACCTGTGCGTGGAGCTGTGGGTGGAGGTTTCTGATACCGGGTATGTGTTTTAAATCGCTGGTGTTTTAAATATTTGCTGGTGCGCTAAAGATTAAACGACTGGGGCATATTTTGCTTGCTATGCATGTTTTTTTTAAAGAAAAAACAATTGCTGGTGCTGCGTAATCATATTAAATGGTGCGTGGAGAGATGTGAAGCTAAAACCGCATTACATCAAAATGATTCTGCCATTTCTTTTAATTGATTTTCTTGGATCACATTCAGCACTTCCGGATGGATATATAGATCAGATTTGGGTCATTAGCGAATTGTTTAGTTTCGTGAAGGAAATGCACATGTACTCGGATTAATAATTTTTCTCCTAAATTACTAGTTGGAACTGTTCCATTTGCAACCAATTATATCGATTCGAATTGAAGACCAATTATATGGTTTCTTGATCGAAATTCGGGTATGCAGCAAGGTACCAAATCATTGGTTGAACTTTAAACGATGGCAAATGTATTTTTGTAGCATGAGAGACTGATTCTAGTTAGGTAAGCAGAACCTGCGACTAAAGAAGATATCTGAAATCACTGGTGAACACAGACAAGCGGAATATCTGTCTGCGTGTACTCTCCATATATAGGCCCGCACATGTCTACCCTTATGAACTAATCTTGTAGTTAATTTTTTTTTTTTTTTGGTCATGGAAGAAATTTTGCGTATGGCAACTAATACATTGGAACTAAAGTTTCATTCATAAGATTGGTTTATTGGTGCAAATAAAAAACAAGAAAAATTTTGTTTGTGAAGAGCAAAACAAGAAAAACAAAAAGGCAGTTTTTTGGTTGTGTAAAAACCAATGCAAAGGCAAAAAAAAAAATTTAATGGCATAAGTACAAAGGCATAGGCAGATTTTTTGTGTAAAATCAAAGGCAAAGGCAACTTTTTTTTTATTGCTGGTTGGATATTGGAGATTATTGTGTTTTTTGTTGATACAAATGGCGAAAACTCAAAGTGCCCGGTTTGAAATTGAGAAATTTAATGGCAAGAATAATTTTGAGA
>APFE030595450.1:181108-352628 GCA_000404065.3 Pinus taeda | reverse complement strand
TGAGGGAGTTATGAGGCTGTTAGATTCTCTATGCTATATAACAAGCAATCATTCGGATGATTTGCTATGAGAGTGTGAGGATTTCTTGATGTAATCTCCAAATTTATTTAATATATTCCTGATGCCTATGTTTGGTGGACGTAGCCCAGATTGGTTGGGTGAACCATGTTAATTCTTGTGTTTATGTGCTTGAATATTGCTGTGTGTTTAATTTATTTCTTGTGCACCTGATCCAACATTATAGAGGCTTATTATAGATATTTTCTAAAGAGCAACTGCAAAAACCCTTGAATTTCTTAGTGATTCGCCATGATTTTACAAAATAATATAATCTGGTGAAAGATTCACCAAAAAAATTATATATACATATTATATTATTAATAAAATCACCTTCCATTTTTCTTATGTATCATGGGGATTCACCCATTTATTATACAAATAAATTTAGGGAGGTTCTTAAAATTTCCCCTACTTGTGAACACACAACTAGATATGTGTTATACAGTCAACCAATTGAGCCAAGCTATGGTTAGGATGACCAAATTATTTTGGAAGGCAACTAAGCATGTTTTACAGTACCTCAAAGGCACTTCCAAGGGATTATGGTACAAACATACAAAAGGGAGTGAAGTTGTGTGGCTTCATAAATGAAGATTGAGTAGGGAGTCCATCAGACCGAAAGAGTACATCAAGTGGAATTTTCAGTCTTAGGTCTGCAACAGTTTCTTAGTACAACAGGAAAGAAAGTTATATGGCACTCAGCGCGGTAGAATCAAAATACATGGTTGCGAGTCAAGAAACATGTGAGGCGATCTGGATGAGAAATATACTTGTTGGATTATTTGGTCAGATGATGGATCCAAATCTGATCTACTGTGATAATCAGATTTGCATTAAGTTGTTTGAGAATCATGATTTTCATGATCTATCCAAGAATATAGATACCCGGTATCACCATCTACAGTATTATGTGTAGAGGTGGATAATGTTGTTGCAATACATTTTGACAAAGTAACAAGATGCTAACATTTTGACAAAGGCCTTGTCAAGAGGGAATTTACAAGTGAAGGATATGGGTCGTTGATAATCCCTTTCTTACTGAGGAGTGTTGAAAAATGCAATAAGATTTTCTCAGTTTTATTTTGCCTTGATTAAATGGAGAAAATTCAAATTTCCACATCAACAGACAACTTGGATGCAATTAACTTGTGTGGCACTGCTTGTGTCACCTAGTTTACTAAGTAAATTCGAGTTGGAGGAGTTAGAGTTCATTTCATCATGTCTGATTGCTAATTTATAGAAATCGAGGTCAGTTATCTAAGGTTGTTTTCAGTTAAACTAGTTCTAACTATTGAAGGAACTAGTGGAGGGTCAGTTGTGCAGTTGGACTTTAGTTAAACTAAGTGATCCCCAAAATAGCCAATGCATGTAGAGAATTCGAGTTCTCTAGGCTTGATGGAGATTCCAAGGCAGTGTAACATGAGTTGTAGACTATTCTTGAGTGTACAGGTGTTGCATGTCATCAAATGATCAATCAAAGGAATTGCACAGTCCATTTTAGAGAAATTCCAAAATAATAGGGGGCTAACTTCTCAAGGAACATCGTAAGGAAATAGGGGCTCAAGCAAAGGCATAAATTGACCAAGTCTGGGTCAATGCTTCTCACTGAGTAGATATATAGGTTATTCACTTGCATGTTATCTTAGTTGAGAAAAGCAATTGTAATACATCTCTATTCATCAAATTAATGCAATCAAGCATTGGTGTTTTTAGCATATTGCTTTGCTTAGGAAAAATATTATTTTCATGTGTGTTATTTCTTATTGCATGTATGAAATTATTATTCTATATTTTGAATTACTTTCTGCATATCAGTAAAGTAGGTTTGTGTCTTGTGATTTTGATTAAAATTTCATGAGCAGTTGCAAATCTACATCATAATTTCTACAACTACATGACTGTGGCAATTCCATGATAGTTATATTTCCAATCACTTGGTTTTACTAAAAAATTATAGTTATGAACATATTTGGTAAGGTTATCATTACTAAAATGATAGAATCCATAGATGAACACTAATGAATGAGGGATATACAATTTACAATTTCTAACAAGGAAATATGGCACGAAAAACTCATCAATAAAGTGAGGTTGCTCTAGATCTTGCAACATTGGAAATTATTTCAAATATAAGTTAGACCAATTTTATAAATATTAGGGTAGCTAAAGTCATTTAATGTTGTAGATTGCTTCAATCCTACTTTGGAATATTCTTAAACAAAATCTAGAGGAAAGCAATGTTATGTATCCATTTTTTGTGGATGGAGTATTTAAAATACAAATATATTTCAACGAGTTGGTTATATCATAAATTTCCTATGGTTGGAGTAAGTTTCAATAACCTAGACTACAAATGAAGCCCAACTAGCAATAGAGAAGACAAAGGTGCTACAAAGAAATAAACATGGGGGTTGCTTCAATGAACTTAAAAGAGAACCCCAACTACTTGGATTCCTAACAAATAAAAAAAGAAACTTTATTTTACTTCAACCATTAGATACACGAATTAATAATGGAAGGTTGAAATATATATAATAATAACACTATAATTTCATAGCTTTCGACCAAAACCCTAGACTTTTCCAAACAAAAATTATAGGGAAAGGGTGAGCATGCACAAGGAATTGGAATGTAGAACAAATATGCAACAAATTAAGAGGAGTTGCCTGTACCACTTAATGGTGAGTCTTGACTTTGAAATTCAAATTCTGCAACTTTGCAAACAAGCCTCATGCATTAGATATGACTATGACAAATCAAATGCACTTTGAAATCTTTAAATAAAGAAGAATCATTCTTTGAAACCATTTGTTATAAAAAAATGAAGGTAATTTTCCCCAAAATAATCCCAACACTGTGAAAATGGGGCAAATAAAGTAAGAAAGCTCTACACCAAATGTGGGTGGAGGGGGAAATAAATATCATTAACCCCCCTTTCTTGCAAATCGGGGCAAATGGAAGCTTGTAGCTTTTCCCTTTTCCCTGAGATTAACATAACTTCCATACCTAATTTTTTTATAAAATATATTTGAGGAAATTAGTAATAATACACTATAATATAAAAAAATTGGCCAATCAAAATATGAAACCCCTTAATTTCACCCTTACAATTTTCCATGATAAATTTGATTTGAAATAAGTTAGGATTTAGTGGTACCAAATATTTAGTAAAGCCAGTGAGAAAAGTCTATATCAAGCCACCTGGACAGAGATGAGAGCAAGTGTGATCAACAAAGAGGTTGATCAAGCATGTCGAGTTTCTCAGAGTGAGTAGATCGAGTTTTCTCTCAGTCCGTGAGGCAGCTGAGATTTTCTTGTGGATAGAGGATCTTTTATTGGGACGCATATGTCTCATACAAGGGCCGAGTAAGGGAGGGGAACAAGATCTTTTGTTGTATATCTGTCCTCGCATCTGCGTTGTAAAAAAAACTCCTGAAATGAATAAGAAACTTAGCATTTGTCAGTTTTCCCACACAAAGGTTGTGAAAGGATATCTATATATCTCTGTTGCATATAATTGGTTACATATAATTTGTTCTTATAATTGTACTTATATGATTATTAGTTAAAAATATAAAATTTTATATCACAATATTATATATATATATATATATAAAGCTGTTAAACAATTTACTAGGTTTTAAAAAATAATATAACGTTTTATTTAATAATTTGTTAAAAATTTAACGGGGTTTTAAAAAATAACCTAACATTTTAGGAGAAATTTATTTTAAAGTAAACCTACAACCATCCTTACTCAAATTCTTTTAAATATTCAATCCAATAATATAAAAATGATTTAACTCTCATCTTATATTTTATTCTGTAATCTCAATAGAAACATTGAAATTGCATTCCCTCAATTAACGTCTTTTTAAACTGTGCTATCCATCTTCATTTTTCACTCAACCATATTAATAAGTTAACTTTACCATAAATACACGCTAAAATCATAATTAAAATAAAGTGGATTATTATATTAAAATCTATATATAAAATATAAAATTACAATTTAAAATGCTTTTATGTAAATAATTACATATGGTGCTAAAAGTGAGGCAATTCAACAACCCTTGTGAATTAGTATGGCCTTAAACCTGAACTGGCAAAAAATAATAACTAAAAATTATATATATATATATATATATATAATATATATATAAATAAATAAATGTGTAATAGTTAAAACTTAATGAATTACTCACTTTTGAGTATTTAATATTTAAAATGATTATTTAATATTTTGGAAAAGTTAAACATCACTTTGATATTTAAAAATGGTAAAATATATTATTTAAAAAAATTAGATGAAGTGCAATTTTCGAAAAAGAATTTTACAAATCATTAAAGTTAAGATTTTTAATTCCATTCAAATAATGTAATTAAATAGTAAATATATAAAATCAAAATTATGCATAAATGTTAATAAAGATTAATTCAAAACATTTAATATTGTTAATTAAAAAAATTAACAAAATATAACTTATTATTATTAAGATATAAATCAACATATTAAATTAAAAAAACTTGTAATAAGATTGTTAACTAACAATAAAAATTCACTTACGAGGATTCTTAAATTTGTAAATAGACTTTATTACAATACCATGGCTTATTAATATTACATGTTTAAGAAGCCACAACACATTTCATATGTCACTCATTCATGTGACATTTTTTTCAATCAATCAATTCAATTAAAAGAAAAAATGGCATAACTACTTTGGAGATAAATATCATCATTTGATTTGTGAATACTACTAAGAATATTTTAAAATATTTCATGGAACTCAACCATTCACCTAATAATTATTGATAATTAAATTAAAATTTTGGAAGTCCAGTTACAGAGTAAACATTATGAAAATTAAAAATTTGAAGTCATTACAAAATAAACATTATGATAAACATAAGTTAAAAACTAAATTTAATGAGTTAATTACTATCATTGAAATTAAATTAAAAATAAAACTAAATAAAATCCAAAATAAACAATACCTCTGGTTATTAAAATATATAATAAATAATATTAATATATTTTTTTTTAAATCTGTAAACAACAAAATAAATACACAAATAAAATATTTTAAATATTATAAATAGATTATATGAGTAATCTTAAAAAATTAAATAAATTAATTAAACCTATAACGATCCGTTACCTTTCCCAACAGATGATGTTGTTACTAAAATTATATAAATCTCAGTGGAACTGAAGCACCCAGTTATGAAGATATTAACTTCAACCATGATTAAAAAATCGTTCACACAGTGACCTGTTCTGTTTGTCCCTCATGTTTTTGGGAGTATTTATTAGTCAACTTTGAAATAATAAATGGATCGATTCTTGACTTTTGGCAGAGCAATAGGTGTTTTATTAGTGAACTTTGAAACAATAAAATAATTGACGCTACAGTAGTTATAATCGGAATGCAGGTTTGGTTGTCAGAGTCAATTTCAAAGATTGAAACATGGTTCTTAGAAAAACATTTTATCATAAACATAAATAGAAGTAGGTTTGGTGGGGGATCAACCTTCAAAGTGGAAATACATTTATTTAATATTATTGCTTTACACACTGCAATGCTGAAAGCATAAACCAAACAAAGATGCTCATGTGTTTATTACAGAATAAAATGAATAAAAAAGACCTATTCTGGCGAAATTGACGTGTCGGTAGACAACCCCTATTCTTTCCTCTGTGGTATCAATTTGGATCTATATTCGTGGCACTGGCAAAATTAGCACGTTCAGGCTTCTTGATATTACGCAGCATGGACAGCACTACATTCATGGGAGGCCTCTCCTTTGGATCGTTCTGGCAGCACATAACTCCTAACCTCAGCCCTGCTACAATCTCTTCCATTATTGAATATTGATATGCAGCAGAAGCAACCTCGCCTGCATCGATTGTCTGTAAAAGAAAAGGATCAACAACTCCCTCCATATTCGGTGGGGAATTCTGCTCTTTCAAACTGCATCTCACCCATTCTGCAAGTGAATTGAAGCCCGCTGGAAATTGACACGTGGGGGATCTTCTGGTTATGATTTCCAAAAGCATGACGCCGTAGCTGTACACGTCTGCCTTTGTACATATTCTTTCTCCATATGCCAATTCTACATAAATGCAACAACAATCATAAAAACAAATCAGGCTTGGCATCCCAGATGCAGTTGCAAAGGGGGTTTTTGTAAATTTCATATTTTGAAATTTAACAACAGAGTTAATTAAAACAATTGAGTTTCCTCATATTTCATTATTCCAGACTTTTTTCTGAATCTACTGATTGAACCTTCCGTGGAGCCATGAAACACTGTAACCAATAGAACCTCTCAAGATGTAAACTATTCCAAAATATTTACAAAACCTACTAATTGAACCTTACCTGGAGCTATGTAACCAATGGAACCTCTCACCGTGGTAGACAGTGCAGCCGGTTCAGTTATTTGTGAAATAAGCATCCTTGCAATTCCAAAATCACAGACGTGGGCTTCCATGTCTTTGTCAAGGAGAACATTGCTGGGTTTCAGATCGCAGTGAACAATTTGCCCTATCCCTGTTTCTCTGTGCAAGTAAACAAGGGCTTGGGCAATGCCAGTAGCAATTTTGTACCTGGCTTCCCATGTGAGTTGACAAATTTGATCAGAGCGATGAAGATGGTTTTCTAGGCTTCCGTTGGGCATGAACTGGAGCACTAGAGCCTTCGTTTTGGAATCTGAGAACAACCCGAGAAGTTTCACCAGGTTACGATGTCGAATCTTGCCAAGGATCTCGCTTTCGTTCACAAAACAGCGCAGGGATTCGTGGCAGGCCACTTGAAGGATTTTGATCGCAATCATTGTACTGTTGTCGCTCAGAACTCCCCTGTAGACTTTGCTTTTTGCGCCTGTGCCGATGATGGCGGCTTCACTGAAACCATTGGTAGCATCTGACAGATCTGATAAATTCAATTTTAAACCCTCTCCAAAAGATAGGATTTGGGGGTTCTCATGTGCGCATGAATGGCAAACCCTAGTTCTGCAGAAACAGTAACAGCACACCAGAAACACGCAGAGGAGTATTGCCCCTGTTAACACACTTAAAATTATTGCCACGCCACTTAACTTTCGACCATGCTCTTTAGCCTTAAGTTCTACTTTATGTCCATCTCTGCTGCTCCAGTTGTTGGAACTTGAAAGAGGAAAACCATAGAGGTTCTTATTGCCCAAATACGAAGAATTAGTGAATGTATTGAACTGTCTGCCTGCACGCAACATAGTGATATCAGAAAAAGAAGAAAAAGTGTGAAATTATTACAGAAAGTATACATGTGATTTATACATTACCTGCTGGAATGGCACCAGATAAATTATTGTAGGATACATTCAGGACTGACAGGCCGTTTATATTCGTCAACTCTCTGGGTATTTGCCCGTCTAGAAGGTTCATAGATAAGTCCAGAGATTCCAGTAGGGTTAAATTCCCAAGTGTTCGCGGGATATGGCCACTGAGTCTATTGGCTGAAAGGTTCAAATTTCTGAGACAATTCAGAAATCCTATTTCAGAAGGAATCTGCCCACTTAGCCGATTTCCTGAAAGATCCAGAAAAGCTTGTGTTGAAAAGAAATAATCATAAAAAAGCAGCGTTCCTTTGAAATTCAATATGATTTTATCGCTCCACAGAGTCTCTGGCACATGTTGCGTATTATTGTCTTTTCTCAGAGCTTGCAATGAACCAATCTTCGCCGGGATTCGTCCTGTGAATTGATTGTTTGAGAAGTCTAGAAGTTGCAGGTTGTGGAGGTCCCAAAGCCAATCGGGTAAATTTCCCTCTAATTTATTATACGCCACAGTGAAAACGCGCAAGTTCTTGTTCTGCCCCCAGCTTTCCGGTAGGGTGCCTTTCAAGTTATTAAAACAGAAATCGATCAGCACCAGGCTGCTGCGATTGCTGAAAGTTAGAGCAGGATGCACTCGAGTAAGGTTATTGGTAGCAATTGACAAGCTATGCAAGTGCATTAAACGGCCTATTTCAGCTGGTAACTCTCCCACCAACATATTTTTGTCTAGCCTCACGTATTTCAGCATTGAACAATTTGCTAGAAAGGATGGAACCACGCCAGATAATTGGTTAGCAGACATATCCAACCATTTCAGGCGGCTCAGATTTGCCAGAAATGAAGGTATATTGCCTGTTATGTTGTTCCATTGAAGTTCCAGGATCTCAAGATTCTCAAGCTTCCCTAGCTCAGAAGGCAACTCCGAGGAAATACTATTATTCCCCAGATTTAAATTCTCAAGGCTTTTGAGTTGGCCAAGCTGAGGAGCTATGCTTCCACTTAGACGATTGTTGTAAGCTACAAAGGCTTGCAGGATTTCAAGCTGCCCCATTTCTGCAGGTATCCTACCAGTGAGATTATTAGAAAACAGGACCAATTGACCCAACATTCTTAACTGCCCCAGTTCAAAAGGTATGCTTCCTGACAGCCTATTTTGAGACAAGTCCAGGACTCGCAGCTTTTTCAGCTGACCCAACTCTTTGGGAATTGTCCCTGACAACTGATTTGCTGATAAATTGAGATGTAAAAGTTCTCTCAGGTGACCCAATTCAGGAGGAATGCTTCCGTTAAGCATATTATTCTGAAGCCTCAGGACAGCCAACTTCTCTAATGGAGTTAGAGGCTCTAATGGTATGTTGCCATACATCTGGTTCTTACTGAGATCCAGGGCTGTCAAATTCCTCAGTTTAAAGATCTCAGAAGAAATTTGGCCAGTGAAATTATTTGCAGAGAGGTTAAGGTGGATGAGATACCTTAGTTGGCCAAGCTCTCCACCCAGAACGCCTGTAAGGTTGGCCTCTGCTAGATGAAGTTCCTCAACTCTCGAAATTGGTCCATGGCTGCATAAAACGCCTCTCCAGTTGCAGGGGTTGGTTGAATTCCAGTCAGCCAAAACACCATTTGGGTCATTGATGATCCTCTTCTTAAATGCCAACAATGCGCTAATAACATCAGTATTCCCAACATCATTCATATTCATGGACGGTGGAGCTCTGTTAGAACCAGAGAAATTGTAAGAGATCTGATTTGATCCTGAAAATTGAGGTGGCTGGCATTTCCCAAATGGAAGAAGGAACAAAAATAACAAGAGGCAACTCATTGTTACACACAATAACGGCATTGCGCTCTGAAACCAAGGCAGGCAAAGGGAGCGACCAGAACTGGACACGGAATACAGAGATATTCACAAATCATGGAGACTGTGCGAATGTCTATGGCCGAGTAGAGCGTGATGCATTTGAAGACCTGAATGTCAAGGTAGGCCACTTAGGGTCAAACAATGTTTATTGACTTTTAAAAGGAACATACTCAAAATCTCCGTCTGAATATGGAGTGCTACCAAATGTGAATTTTCAAACGAACAGAGTCAAAATCTCCGTTTGAATGGTTTGTGAGGCTTCGGACATTTTCTTCCGTGAGGATCCTTGACTTCTGCTCTTGCTCTCCTTTTTTTCCATGAAGAAAAAACGCTTTCATTAATTGAATGAGAGCACATGGAGCCGATATACATCTAGATCAAAGGACTTCTCATCTTGCTTATGAGCAGATAACAACTATGTGCTATTACCCCGTTGTTAGCTACACACACCACCTTGCTTTTTAAAGGATGTAAGCCTGAAGTTCAAAGATGTTCACAAAGGACGATATTAAGGAGTATAATGCAATGATATTTTAAAGGAATTAAGTAATTTTAATTATTGAAAGTAGATTTATTTTAATTTTAGAGTTATTAAATTTTAATTTTTTTATTTTATTTCATATTTTATATTTATTTTATTAAGAGTAGATATTATTAAATTTTATTTTTTTGATTATTTTGATTTATATTATTTAATTTAAGACAGATATTGAATATTTTTTTTTTAATTAAGTAAAATGAATATTTTATTTTATGATAATATTAAATATTTTTAAATGATTTGATATCAATTTTATATTTAAAAATTAAATGAATATTTATCTTTCGTATTAATAATTTTTATTTTTTTTTTTTTCTATAAGCATATTCTAATCAAATAATAGAAGCAAGATGATTAATTCTTGGGTCCTTAATTTGGACTTGACAATTGTTTTTTTCAAAATAAAAATAAAGTACTTACTAAATAAAAATAAATATTGATCGGTTTTAATTAAAAGTATTTATAGCGCCAGGGACTGGGCTCGTTGGCTAGGGAATCTTCGTGATATGCCAGTCACAGGTTCAAAACAACAGGTTACTAATTCCACTAATCATAAAACAAAATTAAAATCATTTTAACATAGACTTGAAATGTAGTTTTAACAAAAATATATAAAAATAAAAAATTATTATGCTATAGAGCATAAATAAAATATTTCAATGTCCATGTTAAATATTATGATTTTATATCAATTCTATATAACATAATTTTATATCAATGGTATATACAGAGATGAAATAATGGGAAAGAAATATAATTTTTGCATATTCACTTTTTGCAAAGAAGACTTATAATTATTTTAGTTTTTAAAAATATTTTAGTATTGATTTTAAATAAAATGTTTGAAATATATGGGTTCACTGATACATTTCAATACCAACTTCATATATATTCTTATAGAAAAAGAGAACATAGAAAATATATTTTATTTATTGTTGAACATAAATAAAATGTTTCAATGTCCACCTTAAATAAAACAATTTTATATCAACTTGATATAAACATAAAACAAAAATAATTAATTGAAAGTAAAAGAAAATTAATTATCTTTTAATAAGAAGGATGTGTAGTTTCAATTCTTAATCTAGAATTAATATGTTATGTTTAAAAAATATTTCAATGGCAAATAGAATAGTTTAACATGCACATTAAATAAAATATTAGAATTTAAATACTTCAAAATCAATTATATATTTAGATAAATAGAGCAATATTAAACATATAAAGAGAGACTTTCGAGAAAAATGAACACATGTATTTAAAAATATATTAATAAGAAAAAGAAAAAAATGTAGACAATGTGGACCATAAATAGAATATTTCAATGTCCATGTTATGTAAAATATTTCAATGTAAGCTAGATTCTATAAACTAGTTGAAAAAAAATCTTATGGTTAAAATAGTTTATTGGTGTGTTAGTCAAAATGAAGGAGATGTGTCTCCCATGGGGGTGAGAGACATGAGGGCTTCACTGAAAAAGAAATACCATATCACGTGGATTCATATAGGGCCATAAAAAAAGAGGAAAAATGAAATAATATATTGAGGATATAATAGGGGGTAAAGAGTTTTTATATGTTGTATAACAATGTGTGTATTATAAGGTATTGTTTATAAAATACATTGGCCATCCTAAGGCAAAAAAAAGGTGGGTTGGATAAATAAAGGTTGATGAGTATTATGGGAGTATCGAGAGTGGGAGGGGGGAAGAAAAAACTATGGTAATAGTATATCCATAGTAGCCTAATATTCAAACCTATGGCCCTAGTATTGACATGCAATTTATGGTAAAAGGAAAAACTATGGTAATACTAGGTCCATAGTAGCCTAATATTCAAACCTATGGCCCTAGTATTGACATGCAATTCATGGTAAAAGAAAAACTATGGTAATACTAGGGCCATAGTAGCCTAATATTCATACCTATGGCCCTAGTATTGACATGCAATTCATGGTAAAAGAAAAATGTAATACTAGGTCCATAGTAGACTAATATTCAAACCTATGGCCCTAGTATTGACATGAAATTCATGGTAACATTAAATTCATAAAGTAAAAGTGACACCTTTATATTTCATTTCAATCCTTTTACTTAAATTTTAAAATTAACATGAAATGACTCGGGATGTTTGAGAGTGGTTCCGACCTCATTAGATTTAATATGGAGAAAGTAGAATTTTAGATCTCACTCAAAATCCAACAGACTTATTAGTTTCCAGGATTTCAGGATTGGGGGGATTGCAATGTTTCCATTGGATTTTGTCATGTACTAGGGTATGGAACTCGTATTTAATCCAGAGAACCAAGCCCTCTATGTACCTGGATGTTAGTGACATTGGTTTTCAAACTCCTTTATCATGACCCTACTAAAAATGTACCCGTGAATCGAACAAAATCTTGACTTTACATGCTATGTTTTTTCTATCTTATGTTGATGCTTAGAGGGTGGTATTAATGACAAGGATCCGAAGACAGACAATAATTTTTATGATATGTAGGTATTTGTTGTAGCATGATTTTTTTGGATGCTAGAGGCCATCCAAAGCCTAGTTGTTGATGTATTTTTGGTTCAGAGATGGATTGCACTCGAAGTTATTTTGGTTATGTGCACCCTTACATGCTATATAAATGAGAACTTGTAATTTGTGGGCCTGTGGTTGATGAAGATTATAAATACTAAATGAATGATGTTATATGGTTTAATCCTTCTTTTTATGTTTTTTATCACAAATTCATCATTCTACATGCTTTCGTTGACATATATGCATCAAAATATATAAATATATATATTATATAAAAGTCACTCCCAAAATTTCTCCCAACCTATGAGCTTTTGAAATTGTCACTCCTCGCTCCTGCTTCCACTCCCACTTCTCCCTTCTATTCCTGTTTCCGCTCCCAAGAAAATTTGCTCCAAAAAATACATGCATCACATTACTAATACCTCTATGATCTATGTCTAATGTGTGTGTTAAGATTTTTTACCTATTGCTCAGCTAGTGATCCTCCCAATGATCAGGCAGTAGAGAAGACGACTAACATGACACCTTCACCCTTTCCTTACATTAGTGATGGCCAGGTTGAATGACAGTGAAGGAAACAATGATACTGACTATTTCTTGGTAGAGGTCACATGCATGGCATAGGAGATAATGAAATAGACTATTTTTTGGAAGAGGGTGCATGCATGCTAAGGGCACTCATGTCACACCTTCAGTTAATTCCAATTTATATGTTGTTTCAATTTAGAAATTTAAGTTTTGGATAGAGATATTCATTGTACTTTCTCTCCTCATCCTATTCTACAAGCGAGATGAAAGGTGCACCATTTTGTTGGTCATCAAGGTTTTGTTTTAAATTGTTGTAGTGTATCTTTTTCAGTATTCAATAGAAGATAGATGCAATTGAGAGTTCAAATCTATGTATTTTCCATTCAAATTTTCCACGGTATGCATTTGTAAATCGACAAACTTATATATGCCTCTTTTTTATTGAAACTTTCAAGTTTTTAGCTACCTAGTATTTAGGTTATTCTTTCAAGGTGCATAATCTTCTTACCATTGTTAATGAAAATAAAGGGACATAAATATAAAGAGGCATAAAAAATGTTAATAAAAAAATGGATACCTACAATATCTAGTGAAAGTAAGGGGTTTTTAAATTGGGAAGGTGTATTGAGTTCGTATTGGAAGGGGGTTAAATAAATTTATTTTTAGAGGTATTTTCCAATATGTAGTCAAACTAAGGGTATTTTTCAGTATTCCATGAATGCATGTGTTATGTTAGTGGTTCATTGAGTGAAGCCACCATGGTGATAGATTAGTAGACATTGGGGATCATGGAAGGGGATTTCCACCCTACACTTCCCCTTGACATCACGTAAGGTTTTGGGTGGCAGTTGGGAAACATGCATGCTTATGTGAAGCCCCAAGCCATAAGAGGGTGGCAATTAATGGTCTTAATTTTGCTTATTCCACTCATTGATTTCCTATACTAGTGGAGAGGATGGTGGCATGCCCGACAATGGATGAGGTATTAGACTAAAAGGGGAAGGAGGACATTTGGAAAATTATATGTTTGGGAGCCGAGATATGAGGATAAATTTGAAGGGTGTTGCCTCAGCCCAGGGGCAAAAGGAGGTATCCTAAGAGGAATTGGCAATGAGATCTTTAGTGAAAATGAGCTCCAAGGAGCGAATAGGTGGATTTATTGAACTTTGTTGCACAATGTGGGAATTCTCCATGAGCATAAATACCCCAATACGGTTGTCATCCCTTTGGGTGTGTTCATGAAGCTCTTGTGGGTTATTCATATCAGGTTCAAATCTTCAAGTCTGGCTGTTGTTTTTCCATTAAATAATTATGTGTTTATGGTATTTTATCTCACCCGGTTTGTCGGTGTAGAGTGGCTAGTTGGCAAGGGGCGTTTTGGCTTGTTTTCTTCGTCTGAATTGGGTAGTTTGGGACGTTCAATGGCTTGTTGGAGGGATTTGAATCATCACCATTGTATAAATTTGATAGAAATCACAACTACTCAAGAAATCGAATTGAAATAAGGGGATACATTTTGCTCTACTGATCTGTGGAATGTAAATCACAGTTTAGAAGAACATGCATAGACATGCAATAATCAAAACCAAAAATACTCAATGATTTATAGGGGAACCCATATGGAAAAAACCCCTTCCAATCTTTTGCATAATTAGTTGAATAGAGAAACTATTACAATTGCATGCTTCAACTTTTTTCCTTCTCCAACCTCCTATTTCCTTATGCAATTATTAGCTAATTAGAGCTCCTAAAAAATAGGGAAGTCCCTATTTCCTTACGTAATTCCCAAGGAATTGATCTCCTTACTGCATGCAAAAATTGTACACTCAAATAGTATACAATTAAGGTGACACTAGCCTTGTCTCCTCCACTCTAGATACGCAATTTGAATTCCATGCATGTCTGGGCTATTTTGGGTTGATTGATTAGTTTACTGAAAAATCTCTGAGTTAGACTGTTCTCTCACTACATGATTAACCTTCAATTGACTCTATTAATTATAAGAGGTCAGTTAAATAAGTACAACAACAAGTAATTGGACTAGATTGCTAAAATTTCATAATCAACACATGCATGACTAAACTCCAAGCCCACTAACTTGAATTTTCTAATCTAACTAAGTGAAAAGGGCCATATCACACTAGTTAACTACCTCTAAGTTGTCCTTCTGATGTGGAAATTTGATTTACTCAATTTTACTAAGGTTAAAGTTAAATTGAGCCTTTCTCGCAACACTTTCTGATGCTCCCTCTTAGCAAGAAAGGGATTTTTCACCACCCCTATCTTGTACCCGTGGAATTTGAATTTACCTCTTGACAATGCCTTTGTCAATATGTTAGGAACTTGCTCCTTAGTTGGAATGTATTGTAGCAACATAATTCTCCTCTGCACATAGTCCCACAAATGATGATACTGGATATTAATGTGATTGGACATGTCATGAAATACCAGATTATCAGAGCACTTAATGAAACTATGATTTCCACAATATATCATTGTTAGATCCATCTCCTGATTGAAAATATCCACACGTATTTTCCTCATCCATATGGCCTCACATGTTTCTTGACTTGCAACCATGTATTCAGCCTCTAGTGAGCTGAGCGCCACATACCTATGCTTCTTGTTGTACCAGAAAATAGCTGTGGACCCAACATCGAATATAGCACCTGAAGTACTTTTCCTGTATGATGGAATGCCTACCCAATATACATCAGTGAATCCTTGGAGCTTCACTCCCTCTTTCTTCATGTACTATAATCCATACTTGGTAGTGCCTTTGAGGTATGGTAACACATTCTTACTTTCCTTCCAATACAGCTTGGTAGGCCTCACCATAGCTTGACTAAGATGGTTTACTTCATAGCACATGTCATGTCTTGTGTTCAGAAGATACATCAAAGACCCTACAAGCTTCTTGTAAATGGTAGCATCAACCTCTTCACTTGAAGTAGCATTCTCCTTCCTCTAGTTTGTAGCTAGAGGTGTTTTCATGGGCTTACAATTCTCCATGTGAAATCTATGAAGTATTTTGGAGGCATACTTCCCCTGAGACACAAACAACTCACCATCACCTTTCCATACTTCCAACACAAGGAAGTAATGCATTAAGCCCATGTATTTCATCTCAAATTCCCTTGTAAGGTCCTATTTGCAAGAGTTGATCAACTGCTCATCACATGTCAATATTAATCATCACCATACAAAACAATAATCACCATACAAAACAAGAATAAGAAACTTACCATATACCACAATGTGATAGAGGTTCACATCTGCTTCAATTTTGGTCAAGCCCAATCCACTAAGATAACTTTTGATCTATGTGTACCATGACTGGGGTGCATGTTTGAGACCATATAATGCTCTCCTGAGTCTGCACACATGTGACATTTGATCATATGTCTCAAATTCTTTTGGTTGTTCTATGTAAATTTTCTTCTCAACAACACCATTGAGAAGTGTGGTCTTCACATCCATCTAGTGGATATTCCACCCCATCCATGCATCTAATGCAAGAATTGATCTGATGGAGGAATACCTTGCCATGGGGGAAAATGTTTCCTCACATTCAACTCCCTCTACCTGTGAAAACCCTTTGGCCATAAATATGGCCTTGTACTTCTTGATGCTCCCATCAACTGCATGCTTCACTTTGTAGATGCATTTGGAACCTGTTGTGCCCTACAACAACCCCCCATTTCATATCATTATTATTCTCAAAACTATAATGTGAAATGGGTCCCTTTTAATTTTAATTGGTATCAACTTAGTCTTACTCAAAAAGGGTCCGAAAACAAAATAAAAACATTACTAAACCTTTTTGATAAACCAATCAAAGGCCTTATATATAAATGATTAATATTTTATCATTGCGATAAAGCGATCGCATATCGCAATGACAAAGGAGGCATAACTTAAAGACCCATTGGTTTTCTCCGATGCGAAATAGGCTATTGGATATTGGCAATAATAAGTTGGCACAATAAAATTCCTTTTCGCTCCGATGTGATGCGATATCGCTATCAGCGATCGACGATTTACCATGCATGCTTTTAAAGTGCTCAGTTAATACTCCCGACGCGATGTGATATCGCTATCGGCGATCGGGGATTCCGAATGCAACCAATGTAACAATTTAAGATTTCCTCGACGCCCGATTGCGATAAAGCCAAAAGCACGAATTTCAAAAAATCTTAAAGCCGGTTTATTACGATTAATTCGTATTAAAAGCCTTATCTTCCAAATAGCCATTCATCTGTGCTCAACCGCCAAGACATCTAAGGCACGCTTAAACAAATCATTCGGCCAATAATCGAAATTATGGGCATTTAAAGGATTGACAGGTCTTAACGGCCACTTAGTGAAACAGTAAGCCTAAAAATCTTTTCACAGATTGTATCCGAGGCCACCTTAAGTTAATCATTCACCATGCATTTATCGATATATATCTCACTCATATTCGATTTGCATTATCAATTTTTTGTATTACGTTCATTATCACTCCTGTGCAGAACTCTTCTGAAGTAACGAATTCAAGCAGAATGGGGAAGAAGTCTAAGAAAACTGCAATCGCTTCCGCTTCGCCGGCCACAGGACAACTCATCGTTGATCCAGGAACTAAAAAGAAAGGATTGATATCGGATACTACATGCCTAGGACTCGACAAAACTACTTGGCAAGGTACTTATAATTTGATTGAAGCCGAAGAACCAGTGATGGCAGTAGTACAAGCCTCAATAGATAGCACTCGAAAATTTGATGCTACTCTAGAGGACTTAGCCAACTCTTTCCTTCATCGGATAGCAGCTTGGGAACAAATTCTCCCATATACGGATGTGGTGAGATGGGCAATTCAGGAAATCCCAATTGTTATCACTCAGGTTGTCCCTAGGCTCCTAATAGGGATACAGCCGAGGTAACCACAAATCAATCTTCTGATTACAGGTTCTAGCCCACCTGCAATCAGAGAGGGCTCTCTCCTTTTGATTCAACCTTAGTTGATGATTTTAGGCTAGCTTTCTGACTTCACAGGAGTGTTGATTGTGATTGGGAAGAAGGTAGGATTCTCGAACAAAGAGGCACAATAAGGTGTGATAAGTTTCGAACCATTGGGCATGGAGTCACAGATTGAGGCATGCAAGCGTTTTCTTGGTCACAAGGGGATAGGGAGCGGGATAACCACACAGGATCATGTAGAAGCACAGGAATTCCGTGATCATTCCTTGGGCAAGAGAAAACATCAATTTGTTATGACAGTTACAGCGCGAGTCTCTGTTCAGAGAAAATGCTGGAAAGAAAACTGACCAACAACTACTACCAACCAACCAACCCATCGCAACATTTCTTAGGGTGGTATTTATAAACAAAATATCGGAAAGAAATCATTACAAATGACCTTGACAGGTCTGCTTAGAACTCTTCAAAAATCTAAATGCTGCTGGAATTAAATGCAAGTAAATCTTTTTGGCTGCGTTGGGGGCAGCTGGATCGGAACAGGTGACGAGGTGGCCCTTAGGGACCAGATGCGGTGCTGCTGAATGATTGTGCTTTGGGGATGCAGTTCAGTTTTGGTGTGAATTGAATGTGCAATAATTAAGATTTGAGAGCTTCAAGTAATTTCGCTCTCCTTCTATGAATCTGCTGGAAGATATTCAATTTTCTCTTGCTTCGGGCCGCTGCTCAAAATATTCGCTGATACACTTTGCCGCTACATTGATGTCTTCCGCCGTCGACTGATACTCTTTGACACACTGGATGCCTGCTGATTTGATCTGATACACTTTAAACTCTGTGATTGATCTGCTGCTGTCTTTAAACCGGATCCTTTGGCACGATCGGGCGATTTTCGGGCTTTTTCGGCGTGCAATGGGCTCAACAATTAGAAGATTCCCTGAAGATTCCTCAAAATGGCCTATTTCCCGTAGCGATGCACTTTGCGCTAATCGCACATCGGAAACTGCCTCTGTTTCTTGATCTGGAGCTCCGAAGTGCGATTTTTCTTGCTGCGCGAAGCTTTTTTCGGCTTTTTGGCTGCTGACGTAAGAATGGCATTAGCTGTACAGCGGATGACGTCATCTGTGGGTCCCTGGTACAGAGCGACGTGGTGAGATACTGGACGTACCGTGGGGAAGAAACTCCGATGCGATATCACGATATCGCGTTGGAGGGGAATGAGGGGGGAATTGGTTTGGAGACTTGGCGCTTGCGACTGCCGATCGACGATATCGCAATATCGCATCGGCGGAGGTGGAGAGGTGAATGGATTGGACACTCGGCGTTTGTGATAGCCGATCGCTGATATCGCAATATTGCATCGGCGGGGAACGGATGGGTGATGATTTGCATGAAGATGAGAGTGCGAAGGTGCGATGCGAAAATGGATTTGAGGAGGAAAGAGCAAGTAAGTGGGCGTGAAGGGTACTTGAGGTTTCGGAATGGGTCTGATTACCTCGGAGGAATTTTATACTTTGGAAGGAGTCCATCGTATCTGGAAGTTGGTTTTGGAGGTCAGGGGTTCTTGCTTAGTTTTAGATAAACTGAGCAATTCCCGGGAGTTCTTATGGTTATTTTTCAACCAGGGGGAGGGATATTACATAGGGGGATTTTACTTAATATTAATAAGGGGAAGGGAAGAATAGGGAGCTAAATAATAATGTTAGTGCTTAATATGGAGATGGTAAGAAAGTGCTAAGTTCGGGAGAGCTTAGGCTGTTACAAGGGGGTAGGACCATACTTTGGGAGAAAATATGGAACAACTTTGAGTAAAGCAGATTTTTACTCAAGCCAGTGTTATGAAGATGATGGAACTTAAGAGGTGTCAAGCAGATCTTGACCTCTTTTGGGGAAATTAGTTAATGATTGGGGAAAACAGAGAAGGGGAGTCAGTTATACCTCTTTTGAGCTTTTATGCTTACAAATCCTTGTTGATTATATCCTGCATGATATGATACCTGAAAACCCGGAACTGGTCAGCAATTCAACAGCCTCAGAACTACCTACCCAGCCTACTTGCCTAACATTTTTTCTTCTTTTGTTTGGCGGTGCACTTAGACTTGCAAACCCGTCACTCATTTTTCTTTTGATGCTTTTCCTATCTACATACTACCCTTATTTCTTCCGGAGCCCAGATTAAGTTGTTGGGCTCGTCTGTTTCTCTACCTATCTAAGAATCTACCAAGATTAAACTGTTTGGACAGACTTACAATTTCTATATTCTAAAACAGAAAATTTAAACCTAGGGAGACCAAGATTAAACTCTTTGGACCTCCCTTTAACTAAAAATAGCGATACCGGGATAACTTTACAAAATTTGAAGGCAATTGAATGAATTTGAGGTAGCCTTTTTCATTTGGAGACTGTTTGAGCAAATATGGAGCATTGCAACAAGCAAAGTACGACATATTTGGGCTGTGAAATGCCAATCATGAAAAATGAATACATGCTGCAGCAGGAGCTAACAATTTGCACTATAGTTGTATTCACTGTGCACCCCCATTATACTGATTACATCCAATTTATGCTGTATCCGGCAATCAAACATTCGATTGGATGAAAAAACCCATGACTCGACTTAATTAACAAGTTAATTTTATGGAATTCAGTTCAAAACTTCTGTTTTTTTCACATTGAATCGGTTCCTGCAAACACTGTCTCTTAATTCCCCATGCCGCTCCTGCAAACAGTATTTCTAGATATCGATTTCACACATTGAGTATGTTAAGAAATCACATTGAGGTTGTTTGCCATTTTGTTTATTGAAACGACTGAAAGGTTATCGATTCTCATGTACACAAATCGATTTCCGAAGTGCTCTTCCTCCATATTAAAACAGAATCGGAACTCTCTGTTTCCGCAGTGATAAATTAATATAGTTGCAACGAATTAACATTGTTAATTCCACCAATTTCTATGCTCAATTCAGTTATACACGGGGTTATATCTTATGGATTTACCACATTAATCTAATAAAAATTTCTACAATCGATTCAGTATCGATTCTATAGGCTTTTGATAGTGTTTCAATTTATACCAAATCAAACCCAAAGGATGACGCTGCACTTACTGGATTCAGCACCAAAATCACAACCCAATACATTGAAAATTGACCATTCACATAGACATTTTCACTTAGAATGGCGCCCTATTAATTTACAAACAGAGATTTTAATGCCATTTTACCCTTAATGATTTGTATGGCAGTTTTCACACAAATAAATGTGATTTCAAGCCCATCGAACATTTCTTCCTTAATTCGACAATGCCATGAACTTCAAGAAACAAATATACAATTTCTCAATCAACCAATGTATACAAACTAGAACAAAACAATAACTTACAAACTTTTGCTGGTCAGATATGTCAATTCTGTGGCCCTTTACAATTGCTGAAGGTTTGCAGCCTTGCTGTTCAAGCCTACTCTCAATCTCACACTCTCTCACTCTCTCCCACTCTGATTTTCAATGCCCTTTAGGCTTGATAATTTATAAAATTTAGAATAATCTAATCTAAGTTCAATCCCTTCAACTTCTCAACAAAAATCCTAAAATCACTCAAATAAGAGCTCTAAAACTCTACATGCAATGCATACATATGTCTTGTTTCTTGTTGAGAAAATCCCCTTTTTGCTTGCAAATTCAAATCCTTTTAAAAACTTCTTTGTTACAAAACAACAATGGTTATACACATCATCCCAAAACTTATACCTATCTTTCATTCAAACTCATAAACTTCATCCAATAAACATCGTTCTGCAAATTGATGCCAATGTTAGAACCCATCTTCATTTGCACTATACTTGTATTCATTGAGCGTCCCAATTATACTGATTACATCCAATTTATGCTGTATCCGGAAATCAAACATTCAACTGGATAAAAAAACCCATGACTCGACTTAATTAACAAGTTAATTATATGGAATTCAGTTCAAAACTTCTGTTTTTTTCACATTGAATCGGTTCGTGCAAACACTGTCTCTTAATTCCCCATGCCGCTCCTGCAAACAGTCTTCCGAGATATCTATTTCGCACATTGAGTATGTTAAGAAATCACATGGAGATTGTTTCCCATTTTGTTTATCGAAACGACTGAAAGGTTATTGATTCTCATGTACACAAATCGATTTCAGAAGCGCTCTTCCTCCATCTTGAAATAGAATCAGAACTCTCTGTTTCCACAGTGATAAATTAATATAGTTGCAACGAATTAACATTGTTAATTCCACCAATTTCTATGCTCAATTTAGTTATACACGGGTTTATATCTTATGGATTTACCACATTAATATAATAACAATTTATGCAATCGATTCGGTATCAATTCTACAGGCTTTTGACACGGTTTCAATTTATATTAAATCAAACCCAAAGGACGATGCCGCATTCACTAGATTCAGCACCAAAATCACAACCCAATACATTGAAAATTGACCATTCACACATAAATTTTCACTTAGAACGACGCCCTATTAATTTGCAAATAGAGATTTTAACGCCATTTTACCCTTAATGATTTGTATGGTAGTTTTCACACAAATAAATGTGATTTCAAACCCATCGATCATTTCTTCCTTAATTCAACAATGCCATGAACTTCAGGAAACAAATATGCAATTTCTCAATCAACCAATGTATACAAACTAGAACAAAACAATAACTTACAAACTTTTGCTGGCCAGATATTTCAATTCTATGGCCCTTTACAATTGCTGAAGGTTTAGAGCCTTGCTGTTCAAGCCTACTCTCAATCTCACACTCTCTCACTCTCTCCCACTCTGATTTTCAATGCCCTTTAGGCTTGATAATTGATAAAATTTAGAATAATCTAATCTAAGTTCAATCCCTTCAACTTCTCAACAAAACTCCTAAAATCGCTCAAATAAAAGCTCTAAAACTCTACATGCAATGCATACATATGGCAAAAAGCATCTTGAGGCTTTATTCCATCTTTTCTCTGTTTTAAAATAGGAAAAGCTCGTTATCACTTAATGATCCACATCGATTCCTTGTATGCCTAAAAGCTCTCCCTAATTCCTATGTTCTCATTTATTTATTTTGAGAATATCTAATTAAATCACACTTAAAAGCCTAAAATCACTCAAATAAAATCTCTAAAACTCTACATTCAATGCATACATATGGGAAAAAGCATCTTGAGGCTTTATTCCATCTTTTCCCCGTTTTAAAATAGGAAAAGCTCATTATCACTTAATGATCCACATCCATTCTTTTTATGCCTAAAAGCTCTCCCTAGTTCCTATGTTCTCATTTATTTATTTTGAGAATATCTAATTAAACCATACTTAAAAGCCTAAATATTAAGCTAACTTGGAACTTAGGAAACTAATTCCAGAAATGCATGACCCCCTATTTCTACTATTTACAATGATTTCTCTTGGGCTAATGCTCCTGCATCACTTTATAACTAATATTCCTTAATATTTATTATTATAATTATGGAACTAAGACAAATTAGGTAAATAAATACCATAGTTATTTCAGGTTAGTTTAAAAAGTAATATATTAGCTCATTAATTATTTATTAATAATTATCTATATACATATATAGTAATACTAATAGTAATATATAAGTTAATTTTAATAAAGATATATAAATAAAATAGTTAATATAAAACAAAACCAGAGTTAGTAATAATAATAATATATAATAATGTAAATAATAATATAATAATATATAAGTATATATTGTAATATAAATAATAAATAATATAATAATATATATACTATATAAGTTAATATATAACAATAATAATATATACTAGTAATATATAATAATAATAATATATAGTAACATAAAATAATAATATATAATACATAATAGATTATAATTATATATTAAAAAAAGATGGAGGAGGAACTGAAAAAATCCAATAGAAAAACCCAGATCAAGAAGGAAAATGAAAATGAAGACAGGAAGGTACCCGTAAAAGATACTAAGACGAAAGTTAAAAGATACTAAGACGAAAGTGCAGGGATCCAAGAAAAGGGCAGCGATCCAAGTACCCCTAAAAGATACTAAGACGAAAGGGCAGGGATCCAAGATTTACTGATCGAGCCATCATCTCTGTTGAGATTAATAGGCCTTCTTTCAATTTCAATAGCTTCCCTGAATTTACTACGATGGAACTGAGCAAGAACTTGGTCTCCTCAATACAGACCTGATGCTTGGTCTTATCTACATGCTCTGCTAACGCGACTTGATTCTCCCATGTCTTAGGTCAACTACATGTTCGTTGCTGGATGGAGCGCCCCATTTCCCCGATATAGGGTGTCCCATATGAACATGGGATCAAATAAACACCCTTCATATCCTTAGGGTTAAAAAAAGAAAAGTTAAAATAATTTCCAACATTAGGGACCATGTTTTCTGGAGATGAAATGGTACTCTATTTCCCCCTACTTTGTTCTTTCATTCCAAGTTAAACGTAAAAAAAGATTTCCCCCTACTTTGTTCTTTCATTGCAAGTTAAACTTAAAAAAGAAAAAAAGGGGTAAAATAATTTCCAAGATCATGTTTCCCTTTGTGGCAAGGCTCCATAATGTACTTTGTCGTCTCATTCCAAATTAACGTAAAAAAAAAGTTAAAATAATTTCCAACATTAGGGACCATGTTTTCTGGAGACGGGATGGTACTTTGATTTTCCCATACTTTGTTCTTTCATTCCAAATTAAAAGTAAAAAAAAAAAAAATTAAATAATTTTCAACATCTACCAAATCTTTTTCTTCGGAACAAAGCTCGGTAATCCACCAAATGTTTCCCTTTGGAACAAGACTCCATAATTACGGCCGATGTTTTACCCATATATTAAAGTCAATGTACTACCATCCACTAAACCTATAAAATTACTTTTATTCAAAATAAACCAATAAAAATAAAACAAAGTTAAAACCATTTCCAATATTTATATTTTTTAATAGGATAAAATTAAATTAATATTAAATCCATCCAAGATAGCAAGTTCAAATATTGTATAAGAGCCATTAATAGGTCAGGTCAAGACCAACTGACACCCCATGGGATTTTATTAGAAATAAAATAATAATAAATAATGTGAAAGTTAAGTAGTTCAAAACCTCTTATTCAAATTTCCATGTATTGACTGTCATCGAAAGTAAAAGTGAAGTCTTCAAAACCTCTTTATCAAATTTCCCTATAAATATAAGCTCATTCTTTTACCGGTGATAACCCTCATTATTTTACGAGTGATTCACGATTGATTCTATCGATCAGTATTCCGATTGATCTCACTAGCTTTCTGTAAGTAACGGGTTCATGATTTGGGCAGTCTATTAGTATTTACAAGTTTTCATTCTTTTACGAGGGATAACCCTTATTATTTTACGAGTGATTCTATCGATCAGTATTCCGATTGATCTCACTAGCTTTCTGTAAGTAACGGGTTCATGATTTGGGCAGTCTATTAGTATTTACAAGTTTTCATTCTTTTACGAGGGATAACCCTTATTATTTTACGAGTGATTCTATCGATCAGTATTCCGATTGATCTCACTAGCTTTCTGTAAGTAACGGGTTCATGATTTGGGCAGTCTATTAGTATTTACAAGTTTTCATTCTTTTACGAGTGATAACCCTCATTATTTTACGAGTGATTCTATCGATCAGTATTCCGATTGATCTCACTAGCTTTCTGTAAGTAACGGGCTCATGATTTGGGCAGTCTATTACTATTTACAAGTTTTCATATCGTCAGATTTATAGCTAATGTTTTTACTCCACGTTAACAGTACGATGACTTTATGTTTTAACTCAGCATTTTCACAGCTTAAAGTAACAAGTTGTGATTCAGCAGATGGATTGATCAAGTGACTTTTGTTGTTTACCATATTTGATCCATATTTTAAATGAAGTATTAATTCCATTATCTAACTAAGATGTTAATATCAGATTTTTGTTAGTGGTGATTTTTAGTTTTGAGCTTTCGTTTAATTTCTTTTATTTCAGGTCAAAGTGAACACCATGCTGCGTAGATCAAAGAGGCTAGCACTGCGACTCCGACAAGAGCAGGAGATCATTCCTAATCTTCCAGATGATATAGCTCGTAACTGTCTGCTTAGAGTGCCATACAAATGGCACTCTCAGCTCAAACTTGTGTGCAGAAAATGGAGAGACATAGTGAGCGAGGCCAAGTTCTACGAGGACCGAATGACCACTGGAAAAGGGGAGCAGTTGATATGTATGATTAAGCATTTTAGATATCCAGATAGCAGCGGAATAGTAGTGTTAGACCCTGTCACGCGCACCTGGGAAATGCTACGCCAGAATCCCGATTTGCCTAGGGGAATTATTCCATTGTCCTGTGCCTGCGTTTGCGTTAATGGGAAACTAGTTGTCATCGGTGGATATTATCCAGAAAGATCGAAAAGCATGACGGCGGTTTATATTTTTGACTTCGCGTCTGCCAAATGGCGCAGAGGAACCGACATGCCCACCAAAAGGCGCGGCTTCGCCTGCTCCGTATCTTCCACTGCCGGGGTTATCTACGTTGCCGGAGGGATGTATCGCGAGACTATGTTATTCGCAGCAGAGGCTTACAATGTCGAAGAAGACAGATGGCAAATTCTGCCTCCAATGACGCAACAAGGAGGCGTGTGTCATGGAATTTTTCTAGCTGATGAATTCTTTGTATTCCGGGATCGTGAAATGAATGCAGAAATTTTTGATACAAAGACAGGCCTCTGGAGAGGGGTGGATAATATGTGGAGTTTCCAGCGATCGGACAAGTTGCCGTGCATAGTTGCTTCTGGACACTTGTATGCGTCCACCGAAACAGAGTTGATGAAATACAATCCTGAGGAAAACAATTGGGTTGTTCAAAGTGTTCTTCCTACACAATTTCGTGGTATTGCGTGTACTGCAGAGTGGCGCGGCCATATTTTTGTGTCTAAAAGCTCTACCCATTCTCGTAGTCAGGATTGTTATCTGCTGAACCCGTCCACTAACGAGCTGATCAGCGTACCCGAAAGATTTCCCTGGGTAACTATATCTGCTGCAACCGTGGAGATCTGAATGTCGTCTCCTAGCCTCCCTGTTAACTGTATTGAGGGTTTTTTGGATCTTTGTATTTGTCTTTTTATAAAGATGCATCGTATTCTATGAATGTCTTTCAAACTAAATATTGATGTTACAGAATCAAGGATACCTTTGTTCCTATGTCTAATATTGATGTTGATAAACATATGTGAGTTTCATGGATTTTAATGTCCATGTGGTAGCTTCCAACAGTTCCATTACTTTTCTATTGTTATTAGAATATTTCCAAACAAGAAAACAGAAAAGTTTATTATGATTATGGAAGATATGTCGAGACATCTCACATTTATGGTAACAACGAATTGTGCTTCAGTGCAGTTTTAACTTGGTAATAACGAATTGTGCTTCAATGCAGTCTTGACGTTGATCTTAACTTTGGTAATAATGAATTGTGCTTCAATGCAGTCTTGAAGTTGATCTTAGTTAGCTAGCTATGAGGAGGTTGTTTTCGAGATAAGATGGTTGGAGACTTCAATTAATTTGAATGGATGGTGAACTTATTTTTCATAGGAGTAATATTTTTGATTACAAATAATATTATAAGGAAAATATGTTTTTTTATGGAAGGATTTTTTTTTCAAAAGATATTTTGTAAAATATGATTTTCTTTAAAAGATAAACATGTTTCTGGATATTAACATGAGGTTGGAGAAAATATCCACTAAATGTTCTAAAAGAGAACATTTTCAGAAAGAATCATTGCATAGGTTACAAACTATCTAGCTTGACCAAATTTTGTCTAAATGACTAAGTATAAAACTAAGAATGAGGATAATATGATAACCTAGGAGGAGAATCTGATGGAAAACATTGAAATATTAACCAATAATGTTATGATGACAATAATTTAAACAACATTTATTGTTATGGTAACCTAACCTTGTGTACATTAGAACCCAATTGTCATTGAAGACACCCGGTCAATATAACATAATGTTCCAACTTGGTTTTTATCACTATTAATTCACTAAAATGTATGAATGTTCCTTGAAAATTCACTAAAATACACAAGAGAATGTGTTATTTTAACCATTTGTGTGGAATTCAAGATGACAAGCTTAGGAAATTACCATGTACATCGTCAGAGTACTCCTCTCTACATTTCTATTATTGCAAGAACGTAAATACCAAAAAATTAAATAGGGAGTATCAAGATGTAATTTATTTTAATGTCATTTCAAATTTATATTTGAATTTTCCATGTTTTTGAGGAAGTAAATTTTGTGTTTGAAATGTTATAGTGAAGGAAAGTCAAATAATTGATTGAAACAAAGTGCTACACAATATAGTCAATGTGAAAATCATTGAGTTGAAATGTTGTGATACAAATGATCTTGAGGTGTTACTAAGTATTTGTTTCATGGTTTTCCTTTTCATATTATCTTTTCTAATATCTTGATTGATATTTAGGTTCATACATTTCAATAAGTCTAAGGCTATCTGATAGCATGTTTTTTAAATGATTTAATTTTGTCTACTTATGATTATCATCCACGACTACTTTATAAACCAGCCTAACCCATCTTAACTCTTGATGTATCAAGCCCCAATCGGGCTGAAATCTCTCAACTTGCAAAAGAAAATTTAGTGCAAAACTTCTCTCAATGTGCAAAAGGCTTTTTTGAGTTGAAAACTTGAGGAAATGTTTGCACCTCTAGAGATTTGATCCATATCTTCCTTTGATAGACCCAAAGTTAAGATGGATCTATCTTGGTTATATGTGTGTGTATGTGTATATGTGTGTGTGTGCACTTGTGTTTCGGTTCAAATTCCATATATATTTTAAAATTTCATAACAATGCAACTCATTTTAATCCTAATTCATAAATTCAAGATATTAGTTCTAAGTTGACAAGGTATTTGAAAAAATATAGAATTCATGAATTTAAAACATTAAATCCAAACCTAGTTAACCCTCATGCATGCATACATATATCATACATATCCAATTTCTAAATTTTATAATTCAATTTAAAAAATAAATTTCTTTCAAAATAAATTTTAGAAAAAAACCTCTAATTCTTGATATAAAAAATTATATGGAAAAAATATTCAATTAACATGTTAGAGATGTAGAGATGGATCTAAGTTGGTTAGGCTAGATCTTTGAATTCATGAATTAAAACATTAAATCGAAACCTAAAAAATTGTTTATATATATATATATATATATATATATAAAGTACTTTTAAAATAAATTTTAAAAATTTCATTTAATTCTCAATATGAAAACTATTGGGAATATATATCCCATTGATATGTTTAATTTAGAGAAATTCCATATAATATTTTATAGGGAAAGATATTCCATTGCTATGTTAAATATATATAGGTGGATTTAGATTGATTATTTTGTAATATTATATCATTCTCATAATTCTTCATACTCTCAAGGAGTTTTTCATTCATATGAAGTAGATGGGAATTATGACCATGGTTGTGTGCTATTCAACCAAAATCTGGGTTTAAGTGTGGAAGATCTTTGAAATATTGGAGCTAAAAGTTTTGGTGATCAAAATAACAAATTTGGGGAAGAAAGGATATGATTGCAATAGCCCTCTATGTTCATGTAAATATTCTTTATTTAGAATGAACTATTTTTAGTAATGGCGAGGAAACCATTGAAAACATATATTGAAAAACATCATAGTGATGTATTAAATAAAAGTTGAAAAATAATTGTAAACAAGATAATTGCTTGAGAATGAACTTGATTCAATGAGATCCTTACTAAGAATATGTAAACTAAGGTTGAAGGATAGAACAAGGTAAAATTCCCTTAAATCACTCCTAAAAATTCCCTAGAGGTGGTTTTAATGTGATTTAAGAAGATTGGGAAAAAAATCTATGAAATCACTCAGTGTGGAGAAAACATTCGACAATGAAGAATAAAGAACCATGCGAGAAAACATTCCGCAATGATGAAAAAAAATTAGGAAAAACCTAGGCTATAGGGATGGCAGATACTAGAAAGAGGGACATCGTTAAGGAAAGCCTGCTAAGGGATTTAAGGCATAAAAATCCCTAGCCTGGAATCACAAGAGGTTGTCGATTCATAAGGTTGCAATCTCACCGTGGGGGGAACCTCTGGAGAGGGTTCAAGGTTGGGGGGTAAATTGTTCACCTCAAGCAAATTGAGTAGATTTATGGTTAGAGATTTTGGAAATTTATGTTGTTAATTTACTAGATTACAAAATCCTTTTCAGCTATATATAATGAAGTAGTGTTGATATTTGGTAGTTCTAGTTATTGGTTTTAAATGTATATTCCTTTGTTTATTAAATAGGTGTTCTTAAATTGTATAAAGTTATGAGATGTAGAAATATGTATAGAATATGAGATGTAGGAATATGTTTAGATTTTGGACAACAGAATGATATTGATATTTGTTAAGTCTGAGGCAATTGCATTTTCAATAGAAATAGTATGAAGGCGAATCAATAGAATTGTGTGTGAAAATTGTATATACATGTGCATAAATCAAGTTGGAAATGAAAAGGAACATGAGATCTGAACATTACTGAACATGCATGACCCTAGTCAAATCAATGGATTGGTGGGGATATAATTGCTGTAATTGTATGATAAGTTATATTTTTTTGTAATATTTTGCAGATACTTGAAGCTAAAGTTCATGGCATCGAAATATATTTACGTATAGGTTTTGCTACGTAGTACATAAAAATAATATTATACTAATTATATATAGTAGACACCTGGGTCAGAGGGCCTTCCTCAAGGCCCGGAAGGAGCCTTCAGTCCATAAAGATCTTAAAGACCGGTACCTGGGGGTTCACCTCACTTACATCCAAGAGACCACTGATAGGATTGCCAGGATTATTAAGAAGCATAATGTTCCCCCGACCTTTAGACCTCTTAATACAATCCGTAGCTCCCTACAATCTGTTAAAGATCCTGTCGACCCTAAAGACATGAAATGTGTCTATGTCATTCCTTGTTCCTGTGGGACACCATACATTGGTGAGATTTGTCGTCCTATTAATCAGAGGATTAGTGAGCACTCGACAGACTTAAAACATGGGAGGGCTAAGTCCTCTTCCCTTGCAGAGCATGCCGAGAAGACTAGGCATCATATCTGTATCGAAGAGGCTTATGTTATTGTGAAAATTGCGTAGTTTCACCATCGAAAATTTAGGGAAGCCCTTGAAATCGAGAAAAGGCCTAATAATTTCAATAGGGATGACGGGTGGAAGATTAGTAGTTGCTGGATCCCAACTATTTCTTCCTAGCCTCTTTATCCTATTCATCATTTTTCCTTTCCTTGGCCTTTTGGTTCCTTTAGCTTTCCTTTGTCCATTGTTATCTTATATCTTCCATGGATCAGGTTTTAATTGTATTTATTTACTATTTATTCAAATATTCTGATAATTAGTAATAAATGAATTTTTTACCCTAGACCATTATATTATAGTATCTTATTAATATATTACCTTATTAATATATTTTTAACATTAAGTCACTTTTATTTTTAGAAATCAATTTACCCTAATAATAAAAGTTATAACAATATCGCTATTATCATTAACAATTATAAATAATAAAAATAGTAACAATAGTTAGTAATAATAATATTATTATTAATATATATATATATATTATTCTTAATAGAATTATTCCCTAATATTGATACTAATTATAAGAATAATAATATTAATTTAAATTAGTAATATTATTAATAATATAGATTTTTTCAATGTTTATTTAAAAGATTTTTTAACAAACTTGACCCCTTCCACCTGGGCCCTCATCAAATCTAGCTGTTAGAAGTCTTCTTTTATCTATTGCCAAGTCAAATATAGCTATTGGAAGGACTTGCATTCCCTATTTAAATTATCGTTCAGATTTGGTCTTCAACTTGTCCTGACGGTGAACCACACTGGTTGGTTCGAAATGCGTCGACAAATGATTTTCTATGTGATTTTTCCGAAATCATTCTCACAAACATATATAAAGATAGTCGTGTAAGATTTCAAGTTATATGTTGATTATTGGTACATGGAGCCACTAATTCTGTTTGGATATTACTAATTGAAAGTTGGGTAATGGGCCTTTCTTATTCATAATTTTTAAATATCAATTTACATATTTCGAAATGACGAAAAAGAAAATAGTCATCCTTAGAGTTCTGGTAGTTTGGAAAAATGCAGAAATAAGTATATATAATATTTTTTCTAGTTAAATAAAATAATTACTTACAACACTTAATCAAACTACCAAATCCATTTACAAGAAATTAGGTGGAAAAGAATTATATGGAATAGTCTAAATTATATATATTACCATTCACTATAGGTTACCCTATACCAAAATAGTGGAAATGAGATTGGATCATTAGGGGAATTTTGAGGTCTAAAATGGGTCTCCTAAGAAAAATGTACAAGAAAAATAAAATTTATAAGAACCAATAAGATTTAAGATGATGATGTCAACCATAGGGGATGATTCACCATTTTTGGGGTAAAAAATTAAAAAGATTTGAAAATAATAAAATAATAAAACTACTTTTTCAACTCTCGTTTTTATTTATTTATCTTCCTAAGGTTTTACTCAAATTTATTGTGGGAGTACTCGCTAGCAACCTTTGATTTGATTAAATGACAAATATTTTTTTTTTCTAAGGCAAGAGTCGTACCTTCATTAACATTAAAATAGAAAATAACTTACATAGAATACAACCATCCCTGTGGATCCATGGACTAGGGAAAAACTACCTCCCAACAATTGAGGGAAACAAGTTAAGGGTGAAAGCCCTGAACTCTCCCAATCAAAACAACAAAAACCCTCAAGTGCCCGACCGTGCCGAGGCCAGCCATTCAACACACTACTAACCGAATAGGGGACTAAGACTCAAACCAAAGAAATACGTATATGAAAATGGAAATCAATGTTAAACCCTTTAATCACCATCATCCAAACATCATGCCCGATCCAACGGTGGAGCAAGAAATCAGACTGCCAAGGAGCCCGATGATTAACCGCATGGACCCACTGACATGCATGAAGGATCCTGACCGTAGATCTCCCAAGCTTGAGCCAACGACAAAGGAGGATATCACATTGCCAAAAAGCCCGTCGCCTAACCACACAACCCCACCGACTTGTACGATGAATCCTAGCTGTCGATCCTCTGTGCTTGATCTGACGGCCCATGATCATATCGTACAGGCCTAAAGCACTGCAGGTTAGTGTGCAATGAGGGAGGTATTCATACCCACCCCTCTGCCACATGTAGCAACTTGAGTGGGATCAGTCCCAAAACTTAGAAACCACTTTCAACTTGAAAGGCGCTTGATGGCCGGAAACCCATTTTGCAGGTGGAATTACATCCTCGTGAAGAGAAACAAGGAAATACTGACCACCACGAATGCCAAAAATTATACTTCTCACTCCAACTCCTCCACACCAGTTGATGAACCCTTGTAAAGTACTGTCCCCACCCTCCGACCAACTGCCCAGGCAGCAGAATCTATCGAGCAACCAAAGAAGGGCAGAAAAGATGAATAAGTAGCAACTCATATCAAAACCAAACTATATGGCCACAGCCTCCATGGCTTTGTGGCAATACAACATCATATCTTCATCGGCTTGGCAACCACAGTCTTCCTATACTCTGTTCTGAGACAACCCCTACCATCCCATCACAACTCTACTACTGGTACAATTCACTCCTTGGTTAGCCAATAAATTTGTGAATTTGTTAGCCTTCCTTCGAACATGGTTAAAACTTACCGTGTGTAGGCGCAAGAGGTGGAGCTAGATCCGTTGAAAAACCTGGATCAATCTCCAATGTTTTGAAACCTTCTCTGGTCCTGTGCCCCAGCTGATGATTAAATGAGCAATCTTAAATGCTCCCTCACTAGAAACCCAATTTTTTTCTAATCATTTCATTTTATATATATTTTCTTCTGAGAAATCATATGCAACTATATTAACACAGGTCAATGATGACAAAGCTGAAGCACCAATTTCTTTCTTTAGCTCCAATTTGTTGGGGTTGAATTAAACTATTAAGATGTTAAAAAACAAGCTTTCATTGTTTTCAAATAAATAAAGCATTTCAGAACCTTTCTCCTCAAAACCCACATCAAGGTAGTAGTCCCATTCTCAGTAGTGAGAAATCTATAATATAAATAGATGTAGGTGAGAAAAGGGTAAATTGGGTAAAAAACTACAAGAATATGACATTGAGATCAGACCAACCAAAATTATAAAAGGTCAAGGTTTTTGCAGAATGTTAGTAGGAGAATCCAACTTACTAGCACTACAAGATTCAGGTGATGATATACAAGTATATGAGGTAGGCCTCAACGACACTAAATCCAAATATGATGATATCATCTTTTATTTGAAAAATGGATGTGCCCTAGCGCAACTAAGTTACAAAATAAAAAGGGCATTGAGGTCAAAATCTAGACAATACAAAATCATCAATAATGTGTTGTTTAGAATAAATTATGATTCTGTTTTACTTAGATGTCCTAAAAAATATGAGGCAGAAAAGGTTTTGTAGGGACTCCATGATGGACCAACTGGTGTACATTTTGGAGGGAACATAGCCACACATAAAATCCTGCACGTTGGCTATCATTGGCCAATCTTATTTAAAGATGCACATAATTACGTAATTAAATGTAAAGTTTGTCAAATAGTTGTTGGGAGATAGAGGAAGCCCGCATTACCATTACAGCCAGTCAACATTGAACAACCATTTGAAGAATGGGGACTGGACATAAAAGGTGAGATCATTCCTCACTCTCCAAAGAAGCATACATAGATCCTTACAACAACTGATTACTTCACAAAGTGGGTGGAAGCAATTCCACTTAAGGTAGCCAATTCTGAAAACATCATTGGATTTATTGATCAATTTATTATTACCAGAGTTCATCTGACATCTGCCATCATGTTTGATAATGCGTATTATTTTACATGTGATAAAATTTGCTCTTAAAAAAGAGGTTTTAAAATTAATTGTACAATGAATTTAAGTTTTTACTCCACGTTAACACTACGATGATTTTATGTTTTAACTCAACATTTTCACATCGAAAGGAAACAAGTTGTGATTCAGAAGATGGATTGATCAAGTGACTTTTGTTTTGTACCATATTTGATCCTCACTTTTTTAATGAAGTATTAATTCCATTATCTAACTCATATGTTAATACCAAATTTTTGTTAGTGATGATTTTTAGTTTTGAGCTTTCATTTAATTTCTTTTATTTCAGGTCAAAGTGAACAACATGCTGCGTAGATAAAGGAGGCTAGCACTCCGACTCCAACAACAGGAGGAGATCATTTCGAATATTCTAGATGATATAGCTCGAAACTGTCTACTTAGAGTGCCATACAAATGACACTCTCAGCTCAAACTTGTGTGCAGAAAATGGAGAGAGATAGTTCTACAAGGACCGAATGACCGCTAGAAAAGGGGAGTAGTTGATCTGTATGATTAAGTTTTTTAGAAATCCAATTCCGCTTAGCAGTAGAATAGTAGTGTTAGACCCTGTCATGCGCACCTGGGAAATGCTACACCAGAATCCCAATTTCCCTAGGGGAATTATTCCATTTTCCTGTACCTGCATTTGCATTAATGGGAAACTATTTGTTATCGGCAGACATTATCCAGAAATATCGAAAAACATGAAAATTGTTTATTTTTTTGATTTTGTGTCTGCCAAATGAGGCAGAGGCACCGACATGCCCCCCAAAAGGCACGACTTCTCCTGCTCTGTATCTTCCATTGCTGGGTTTATCTACGTTGCCGAAGGGTTATCTACATATGGCAAGACTATGTTATTTGCAGTAGAGGTTTACAATGTTGAAGAAGGCAGATGGAAAATTCTCCCTCCAATGACCCAACAAGGAGGTGTGTGTTATGGAGTTTTTCTAGAAGATAAATTCTTTGTATTATGGGATCCTCGAATGGATGCAGAAATTTATGATCCAAAGACGGGCCTCTAGAGAGGGGTGGATAATATGTGGAGTTTCCAATGATCGAACAATTTGTCGTGCATAGTTGCCTCTGGGCACTTGTATGCATCCACTTAAACAAAGTTGATGAAATACACTGCTGAGGAAAATGATTGGCTTGTTCAAAGTCTTCTTCCTACAAAATTTCGTGGTATTGGGTGTATTGTAGAGTGGCGTGGCCATATTTTTGTGTGTTCTCATTGTCAGTTTTGTTATCTGCTGAACCCGTCCATTAACGAGCTGATCATTGTACTCGAAAGCTTTCACAGTAGAGGCTTACAATGTGGAAGAAGACATATAGCAAATTCTTCCTCCAATGACCAAACAAGGAGGCGTGTGTCATGGATTTTTTATAGCAGATAAACTCTTTGTATTTCGGTATCGTGAAATGAATGAAAAAAATTTTGATACAAAGATGGGCCTCTAGAGAGGGGTCGTTAATATGTGCAGTTTCCAGCGATTGGACAAGTTTCCATGCATAGTTGCTTCTGGGCATTTGTATGCGTCCACTGAAACATAGTTGATGAAATACAATCCTGAGGAAAATGATTGGGTTGTTCAAAGTGTTCTTCCTACACAATTTTGTGGTATTGGGTGTACTGTAGAGTGGTGCGGCCTTATTTTTCTGTGTAAACACTCTATCCGCTCTAGTCGTCAAGTTTTTTATTTTCTGAACTCGTCCAGTAACGAGCTGATCAGGATACCCAAAATCTTTCCCAGGGTAACTATGTCTGCTACAACCATGGAGATCTGAGTGTAGTCTCCCATTAAAAAGGTTTTCTTTGTATTTGTATTATCATTTAATTAGTTTTTATAAAGATGCATCCTATTCTATGAATGTTAGTCTAGCAGAAATTCATCCCTTTCTCTGTAGACATTGTAGTTTTGCTCATGGGTAGCTCCATTTTGCTCGCCTTCCATACGAGCAACGATAGGCCCGAAGGAGTAATGAAGAGGCAGTACGTGTTGGGGTTTGTCTTGACACTAGGCGCAACTTCCCTATATGGTTTCATTATTCCATTGATTGAGATGGGCTACAAAAGAACAAAGCCCCAAATAACGTATGTGCTTTTTATGGAGATGCAATTCATAATGTCTTTTTCGGCTACTATTTTCTGTACGGTGGGAATGTTAATTAATGGAGACTTCCAACCTCTTCACAAGGAGGCCAAGTAATTTGATGTGGGGAAGATCGATTATTCCATGGCTCTCTTATGGAGTGCAGTAGCATGGCAACTATTTTACATTGGGATCTTCGGCGTTACATCCCTGGCAATCTCTTTGTTGAGTGGAGTCATCATTGCTGCTATGATTCCCATGACAGAGGTACTGGCAGTGGTTTTGTACCATGAGGAATTCAGTGCGGAGAAGGGCACGGAACTTGCGTTGGCATTGTGGGCATTCACGGGGAATACTATGGCTATTTGAAACAACAACCTCCTAGCCGCATCCCTAGACAACAAAAACGCCAGAAGGCCGCTAGAAAACGCACATGCAGATCCGTCCATTAATGGTTTATGAAGAATGTTGAAAAATTATCTAACATTGATGGTAATAACGAATTGTGCTTCAATGCATTATTGAAGTCGATCTTAACTTGGTAATAACGAAGTTGTGCTTCAATGCAGTCTTGAAGTTGATCTTAACTTGGTAATAATGAATTGTGCTTCAATGCAGTATTGAAGTTGATCTTAATTCGCTATGTGGAGGATGCTTTCAAGATAAGATGGTGAGAGACTTCAATTAATTGAATGGATAGTGAACTTATTTTTCATAGGAGTAATACGCCTATTTTTTATTAGAAATAATATTATAGGGAAAAAACAAATTGGTAGAATGGTTTCTTATTTTTCAAAATACATTTTGTAATATATGATTTTGTTTCAAAGATAAACACATTTATGGATATTAACATAATAAGGAGGTTGGAGAAAATATCCACTAAATGTTCTAAAAGAGAACATTTTCAAAAAGTATCAATGCATAGGTTACAAACAATGTCTCTTGACCAAGTTCAAGTATTTCACATTTTCTTTTTTCTTCATGCACTCGAAATTTTTCCCTATGTTGCTTTCCTAGTGCACAACCTTCACATTCAAAGTGTTTTCCCTTAATATCTGGAAGGCCTTCTACCATCAATTTCTTTTGTAGTAACATTAGGTCATTATGATTTAAGTTTCCATACCTCTGATGTCAAAGCTCTATATTTGACATTTTTGTTTATGCCAAAGCTTGATGCCCATTCTTCATTACATCCAACTTGTATAATACTCCAACTCTCTTTGTTTTTGCAATAACCTTGTAGTCGTCCTGCACATCCTTTACCAAACAATGTGATTTCACAAATTCAACTTTTAAATCCCAATTTTTAATTGTAGAGATTGAAATTAAGTTCTTATTTAATCTTGGAACATACACCACCTTTTGAATTTGTTTTTCTTGTCCATTGGGCATCATAACACTTATATCACCATATCCTTTAATTTCATGTGATCTATTATCTCCTAAATATATGTGTCTTCCATTATTAACCTCATGATAAGTAATAAACCAATCTCTTTAGCATGACATGTGGATTGATGCACCAAAATCTATAAACCAAGAATTATCATCATTAGTTTCCACTGATAAAGCAGCATTGGACACAAACAATTTAAGATTTCTAAAGTCATGACTAATTGCTTCATCTCTATCAACATAATTTTCTGAATGTCTTCTTTGTTTAAATTGATCACACCTTCTTTTCATGCAATTCTTAGCAAAATGACCAGGTTTTCCACAGTAATAGCACACATCCTCTCTACTTGATTTGTAATTTCTCCTTGGTAAAGGTGTACCTTTAAATGATTTTACCTTTGGCTTTTTGCATTTATTTTTTTCCCATTGTTTTACTTTGAAGGACTGCTTCCCTTTATCCATCAATGCTAAATCTGAATTGGGAGATTTACATTTAAGACTTCTTCTCCACTCTTCTTCCTGCATAAGTATACCTACCAACTCATCAAATGTAGGAGCCTTCTATATTGTTGAAAGACTAGTGATATGCATTTGATATTCATCAAACATTCCATTTACTGTCACAGTAACCAATTCTGTACAATTTTTTTTTCACCAATGTCACCTAATTTATCATTTAGATCTTTAATTCTAGAAATGAAATTACTAACACTTTCATTTTCTTCCATCTTAACTGAAAGAAGCTTACTCTTTAAATATAATATACAATTTGTATTCTTTCTCTCATAAAATTTTTTGAGAGTGTCCCATGTCTCCTTGGATGTTTTGCACTCTCTATTGTGTGGAATAAAAATTTTCTTAACATAAATCCACAAAAGCACCTTCACTTTGTTTTCTCGTTGCTCCCAATCTTGAATTCCAACATCTGTGGCTTGATGGGACAATGGTTTGAATTCAGATCCAGACATAATCATACATATATTGTAGCCCTCCATCAAAGTCTGCAACTTAAACATGAAATTTGCATAGTTTTCACCATCTAGATTTCTAGAGTAAGATAAATAATATTTCGCCAATACATTAGGAATGTTAATTATTTTCACCAAGTACCAACCAGAAAAAAATTCTAATTTTTGTTGGGTAGTAGAGGCCTCGCGTAACGATTTTGGGGCTTAATGTCCATAAGTTAGGGTAACTATATTGTAAAAAGCTCCGCGAAGTGCGTGGAGCATGAAATATAATAGGTCGAGTCAAAGGGTTGTCCACCCAAAAATAATGTAAAATAATAGAAGTAAGTCGGACTACCCATGGTCACGGACCATGGGAATGTATGAATAGAGCGAGGCTCTAAGCGTAGAGGTAGCTTTTGGAAAGATCTAAGGTACTATGGGTTTGAAAAAGCAATAGTCAATCTGAGTCTCAAAGTCCAAGTCGTGGGTGTCAGTGGTTAGATAAAGGCTCCGCAGTTGTGTGCATAGAGGCCTGATAGAGTCCGTAGCTATGTGCGCGGACCCATGCAGCTCAGTGTGCAGGGTAGGAAGTAGATTGTACTGAACAAAGATATTAATAAAGATAATTTGGTTCCGAAATATTGTGTTGATACTGGACTATTGTAGATCTATTTATATTCTGGTTTATGCATCGTTTTATGAGTTTACGAATGTCTTTGAGAATTATGATGGTGTGCATGGCTTATTACTATTAAATGTTTTCATAAAGACTATAAGAAAGAAATCAGATTTGCAACAAACTCATTAATAATAAAGCGCAACAACAGAGATCTACGTGGAAGCCTAACATCACTGCAGAGTGGTGCGAGGGCGTAGATTGGTTCGCGACCCCTCTAGACCACATCAAGACCTCCCCAGGGTGCGGAGACCTGGTTCCAATACCCTCCCCTACTACCTCGGGTGAGACTTCAGTCTGCACTCTGCGGACTATTGTCGAAAGGGCCGGTAGTACGAGATTTGTTTAGCTAAATCACTTATGAAACTGTGTCAGGCCCTAATAAGCCAATAAAAGGTTCTATTGTCAGGATTGGTATTTGCTTAAGGGATGTTTGATGTCAAAATTTTGAAACCCTACGAAGAAAGAGATTAAAGATTTGTTAGGTCAAAAGCAGTATGAGTTCGTAGTTGGCCTTCGCACACCCATCCGCAAACCAGAAGCTTAACATGGCAGGCATGATCAAGTTGCCTATATTCAAAGGAGTAGGAAGCAAAGATCTAAAATAATTTTGGTTCGTCATAAGGGTAGTGTGGGAAGTGCACAGAGTTACGGATGATAATATTAAAAAGGCTACCTTGGTGAGTGCCCTACAGGACCACACACTAACTTGGTATATCAAGAATTCTAGCGATCATCCAAATGCCAAGATAGCGGAGATCCAAGATGCATTGAACAAAGAGTTCAACCGACCGAAATCAAAGATGCAGTCGATAATTGAGTTCAAGTAGATCAATGTTGCCAGGAGAAACTCCTTGGGATCTGGATCAGAGAATGAAAAGTATGATCCGAGAGGCTAACATGACACTAACGGACGGGCAGCACCAGGCATGGTTTGTGGCATCTTTGGTGCCACATCTCCGGATGACATTATCACAGCAGAAAATCCCTTCCTAGGATGAAACATTAGAGATAGCGATGAGGTTGCATGAGACTCCAATACAGGATCCTGGGTTGGGAGTTTAATAGATCCATGTGCAACTACAAAAACTATGCTTAGAAATGTAGAGTTTGAAACAGGAGAAGGCACCCCAGTCAGAAGTACAAGAAGAAGTGTGGTGCATAAGATGTAAAAGCTAGGGCCATGATAAGGATCACTGTCTGGTATTTGTGAACTATTTGGTAGTGGGGGGACCAATGTTGTTGCTACCAGAGGCATAGGCAGGGCCAAGCACGACACCCTCGCTTTGGTGCGCAATCTGTCAGGTGGAGGAAAGCATAACACGGACAACTGTAACCTACAACAAAAGTTTACCCAGACCCCCCAGCAACTATTTTGCAATTTTTGCAGATTGGTGGGCAACGATGAATGAGATTGCCATAGTTATGAATTGTTGATCGATTGAACACCTGCCTGCAAGATGCAGACTAAGGTGCAAGGTCAGGATCCAACCACAATGATACCGCATGGTGGGTTCCAAGGGTGGGGACGAGGAAGAGGAGGAATGGGGCCAGGAAGGGGCTGAGGGAAGCTAATCTGTTATCACTGTGGAGGACCAGGGCACTATGCACATGATTACACCAACCCGACCAGGATATTGTGCCCCTACTGCGAGTAATTATATCATGAAATTATAGAATGCCCCACACTAATAGCGTAGATACGTGAGAAAAGGGCAGCACAACCTACGACAATGCATAACGTCCAAATGATGAGGTACAAACCGTGCAAGGAAGACCCCAACATGAACATGATGCTCAAAAGTGGTGCGGCTACAGGGTAAGATGAGGGGAAATTAACCAAGGTAGGCCTAGGGGTTCACAAAACCCCTATAAAGCAGTGAAAGTTCGACTTGGAATTTGTGAAGAAGACATTTATGGATGCTAACAAGAACTTCGCGGAGGTCTCTACTTCAGGTAGCAAGGATCAACCTGAGCAGGAAATGGATCCTTCGATGGTAACTACCTTTTCAGAGACATGCATTAAGTTGCTATGCGACAATAAGGTAGTTAAGGGATTACAAGAGATGGTAACTAGGTGCCCAGGGCCAGGTGAACCTCACATGGTCCGGAAACTAGGAAAACATGCTTTGCACACTGGACGAGAAATGCGATTAACGACGCAGATCAATGACTATGAGATGGATCAGATCATTCTGGACTTAGGCTCGGATGCAAACATGTTACCTAAATAGACATGGGAACGCATGGGTAGGCCCAGATTATAGTGGTCTCCTATCCAATTATGGATGGTGAACCAACAAAAGGTCTTGCCCATGGGGAGATTGCAAGGAGTCATAGTGGATATAGAAGGCATGAACACACAAACATACTTCGAGATAATAGAAATTATGGCTGACAATAATCCTTACCCCACATTAATATGGATAGATTGGGCCACGGATATGAATGGAGTCATTAATTTAAATAACTGGATCAAGAGCTACCGATGTATGATGGGCTGACAGTGGTGGACAAATCCCTGACCAAGTTTGAGATCGTGGTACCAAAGCACCAGCGGTTCGATGCATTAAAATGGTCATTGCACGCAACGCCTTTGCATTGGTTGGGAACACATGACGGAACCTTTAAAGACTGGTGTGGCTGCAAGCGGATGATGTAGATAAGGTTTGGGAAGCCGAAACTATGAATAACTGAGAAATATGATGGACATGATGACCCACGCACGCACCTCACCAGATGGAACCAGACCTATGGAGAAGAACCCCAGTCAGAGTGGGTACACTTATTTTATAATACCCTAGATGTCATCCTAAGAAACTGGTATACTGAAACAGAACTCTGCCATGGTACAAGTGAATGGGATATCTTGCGTGAGGGATTCTTATTTACATTATTATTTGAGGATCAATGGATGGATACCGTGGATGATGCGTTGCAATTTGTGAAGGCCACCATTTTCAAAGTACCACTGGAACCAGAAGAAATAGTGTAGCGAGATTGGTCGCATCAGTTGAGTAAGGCCCTTGAATGTTACAACGTGTAGGTAGAAGATCATGAGGATGACCCCAGAAACATCAATATTCCAGAAATAGAGGGGAGTCGCCATGGAAAATTTTAGGGGTGAATGTTTTCCCTTCGGTGAAATTAAGGCGTTTTAAATTTTTTGTGGGCAAATATTTTGTATCATAGTACATTTTTACAAATCACCTCAAATAGCCAACCTTATTTTAAGGAAGAGGGTAAAAAAGGTAAATTTAGCCCTTTAAATTAGGAGTTACAACCTTCCATTCACCCTAATTTTCAAGAATAGGTCTTATTTAAGTGAATCTTATGGGCCAAATACCATATTTATAAAAGAGGTATGGTAAATAAATAAAAATGTAAATAAACTAGACTTATCGTAAATAAATAAAACCTCTTTTTATATTTAGTCCATAACCTTCTTTCTATTTATGAAGGCTAAAAAAATAGTTTTTATTTAAGTGAATCCTATGGTCCAAATACCATATTTGTAAAAGACGTATGGTAAATTAATAAAGATATAAATAAACAAGAGGTATGGTAAGCAAATCAAAAATTTTCTTATATTTAATCCATAAGTCACCTTATATTTATGAACACTCAAAAAATGTGTTATATTTAGGTGAAACCTATGGGAAAAATACTATGGGCCAAATACCATGGGGACTAGATTATTATTAATACCATACAAAAAAACATTATTAACCCTAATATTAGTATTAATAAAGATAAAAATGGCACATGGTATTGACCCATGGTATTCACGTGGAATGTAGCCTATTTAAATGGGGGATTTAAACCAGCACAGATCATCTTTACTGATCAACTAAGCCCCGAGAGGGATCAAGTATCGTGATATGCAAATATGTTAAACATTTTAACTTGGTTAAAATAAAAATTAATTATTAATTTTATTAATTTTTATAAATTATTAATAGTAATTTTTAAGCTCCAGGTTTATGATAACCCATGGTATTGACCCATGGTAATACCATGGTATTCATGTGAGCGTATACTATTTAAGGGGGGAATTCTATCATCTTAGATCCATCTTAATTCTGGGTCTACCAAGTGCTCAGAGGGATAAATAGATTTCATCCTCCTAAGAGTGGTAGATGTGGAGTTAAGATGGATATAGGTTGGTTTTTATGATATTGAAGATATTAAATAGACAGGAAATTATATTGTAAAAACATCTTAAGATGAATGGTTAAAGCTACATTTAGTCACTTCATAAAATTTAGTAAAAAATACCAATATCTCCATTAATATTTGTTTTTAACTTTTTTCTGAGTTAACAAAAAAATTCAAAACAATGAAACCTTATCACTTGTTCCCATCACCATCGCAGAAGATTTCTCACCATTTTTCAAACATTCTTAATATGATATCTTCATGAAAATGTTTAGGTACTGGTGTTGGATTATTTGTTTGAAAAATACACTCGTTTGTACAACCTTTCATCTTCTGTGCTATTATTAGTTTGGGGTTGGAGCCACTGCAGCATATTTTCCTAAAAGGTGGAGATTGTTCACCAAAAAGGAAATTAATCTACATGTTACAACGCCGTTAAAAAATGCGAGACCTATGAGGGTAGTGAATTATGCTAATAAGAAATTTAGATTGGGAGAGACACAATTAAGTTTTATTATTTAATTGAAGATTTCAATTAAAATAATAATAAATCTACATTTATATATTCATATATTGATTCGAAGGATTCTCACAATGGTCACTTCATTCAATTAGATCCCCTTCAAGCCTTTGGGATATCTAATAGTTTCTTATATAATATATTTGGGGCTTGCTACTTGTTGACATGTTGGGTAAACAAACTTGATGTGTTTTTTGTTATCTCGCAGTTGGAGTCTATGGAATAAGAAAGAAATTTGATAACTTGAAAAAAATGGTAGCTTGACAAAAGTCGTAGAGAAAATATTAATCTCTCCTACCTTGACAGAACTCGTTGTCAATATCAACACCTGCAAGAACTTTGTTATGGAATATTATCAAAACTAATAGAAGGATATGAAAGAGTGTATTGTAAGAACCTTGACAAACACGACCATTGAAACTTGGAACATTGTTTGTAGGAAGAGAAAATTATGTTTCTTTTTTCCAAACATGTATGTTAGTATATTATAGTTTAATGAACATGTTTTCTTATTATCATATATGGTTTCATACTTTAACAAAATGTTCACCAAGACTTCACAATGTTTTATTATTTAGTAAAAGATTGCCAAGATCTTACAAGATTTTATAATTCAGTGTAAGATTATCCATCACTGTACAACATAATATAATCTGGTGAGAGGTTCACCAAAAAAATTATATATACATATTATATTATTGATAAAATCGCCTCCCATTTTTCTTATGTATCATGGGGATTAGCCCATTTATTATATACATATAGATTTAGGGTGGTTCTTAAAATTTTCCCTGGGAGTTGCAAGGTTTGTAGTCTAGCGATCGAGGACCCCGACATTACCACGCCGCTGAAAACGAAACAACTGAACATTGGTACAGGAGGAGTTGAAGTATGCAATGCTTGGGGACTATTGGGATGATGCCACGGTGGATAAGGTTGTCGAGTTACTTCGCGATATCAAGATTTATTCCCAACCATAATCAAGAAGTTTAAAGGGATCCTCGGTAACCTAGGAATGATGAAGATAACTCTGAAGCCAGATGTGAAGCCAGTCAAGCAGCAGCCTTATCGGTTGAATCCAAAATATAAAGCAAAGGTCTGTGAAGAGTTGGACAAAATTCTTACAACAAGAATAATTGAACCAATGGAGGAATCTGACTCGGTAAGTCCTATGGTTGTACAGGAGAAAAAATAGAAGGGAGAAATTTGCATTTCTGTGGATCTCAGGAAGCTCAATGATGCATGTGTTAATGATCCATTCCCAATGCCATTTACAGATGAAGTACGAGAAAATGTTGGTGGACAGGAAGCCTACTACCTCATAGATGGTTTGTCGGGGTACCACCAGATCAAGATTGTGCCAGAGTATAGGAGTAAAACAACTTTTGCAACTAAATGGGGCTGCTTTAAATATGTTGTGATGCCCTTTGGACTAAAGAACGCACTGACGATATTCTCGCACGTCATGGTAGCTACATTCAAGGAATTTATAGATAAGTTTTTGGAGGTATATCTTAATGATTAGACCATATTTGGGCTAGTCAAGAAACATACCATGAGATTCCAGTTAATGTTGGATACTTGTTGACAGCACCAAATTGCACTAAATCTAAAGAAGTGTACTTTCCTTGTGCCCTTCGGAAACTTGCTCGGCCATGTGGTCTGCAAGCAAGGCCTGATGGTAGACCCAATGAAGATTTTTGTCATACTCAATCTGCAAGTGCCATGAAGTGTCAAACAACTATGCGCCACGCTGGGACACATTGGTTACTACCGAAAGTTCATCAAGAGCTACACATAGATCATGGCACTAATGGAACAATTGTTGAAAAATGACGCTACATATTGTTGGAATTAGGAATGTAACAAAAGTCTGGAGACTCTCGAGGAAAAGATTGCATCAGCTCCCATTTTGGTCTTTCCAAAATGGGATATCAAATTTCACGTGCATGTTGACGTGCCATGTATCGCACTGGGCACAATAATCACATTGGAAGGAGTGGAAGGAATTGATCACCCGATCATGTTCGCTAGTCGACGATTGTCCAAAGCTGAAAAGAACTACTCCACTATTGAGCATGAGGAGTTGGCGATGGTATACATGCTCCAAAAATACCGCCACTATCTACTTGGAGGACACTTTAAGATGTATACTAATCGCTCCGTATTAAAATACCTAGTGAATAACCCTATGTTGGGGGGGCGCATTTGTAGATGGTTGTTATTATTTCAAGAATATGATTTTGAAGTCATCGTAAAGCCAGGACATCTAAACGAAGGCCCCAATCACCTACCCTGAATTGAGAACAGTGAAGATCCCGTAAACTTAGAAGAAGGACTACTTGATGCACAAATTTATTTGGTGTATGTCGTGGATGGCCACTTTGAGGATATAATCCACTTCTTAACCATAGAAACTGCACCATAGGTGTATTCTGTTCAGCAGAGGAAAGAACTAGTGATACACACAACATAGTTTACTGTTATTGCAGGGAACCTCTACAAAATGGGCAATGATGAAGCATTATGCAGGTATGTACCTAAATTTGAGCAAGGACAATTACTTGCCGAAGCACATGGGGGGGTTGTAGGAGGACATTATGTGGGATGCGGCACATCACAAAAGATTCGCACTGGACTATGGTAGCCAACTCTGCATCAAGACTCAAAAGCATACTATCAGGCCTGCAAGGTATGTCAACAGACTGGAAAACCATCGTGGAGGGATGAAATGTCTCTCAAGCCACAGATGACGCTGCAACAGTTCGAAAAATGGGCGACCAACTTTGTGGGGCCTATCACACCTCAAGGGAAGACGAGTGTGCGCTATATTATCACCGTGACAGAATACATGACTCGATGGGTGGAAGCATAGTTCGTTAAGGACTGCACGACCGCTAACACTGCAAATTTTTTGTTCGAAAATGTGTTGAAACGTTTTGGATGCCCAAAAATTCTAATGAGCGACCACATAACGCACTTCCTGAATGAGACTATTAGTGTGCTCATTGACGAGTTCTAGATATATCATCAACAGAGTACACCATACCATCCTTGAGCAAATGGGACTGTTGAAGCTTTTAAAAAGATTTTGGAGACTGCATTGACCAAGGTATGTAATGTGCAATGTAATGATCGGGATTTGTCCATACCTACTATGCTATGGGCATAACAAACAATGTGCAAGAAATTGATGGGCCAAACAGCTTTCGAGTTAGTCTATGGCAAGGAAGTCGTCATGCCAATGGAATACATTGTACCCAGCTTACGAATAATAGCAACGATAGGCATGGCAGACTATGGGGCTTTAGAAGAAAGCATCACACAACTGGAAGAAGTTGAGGAGGAAAGATGTTTGTCAGGATTCCATCAACAGTTACAGATGCAGTGAGAAAAATCTTGGCATGATCGCCATATCAAGTTGCGCACCTTCAAAGAAAATGATGTAGTATTACTGTATGACAGCAAGTTCAAGAAATTCCCTGGAAAGCTCCAAATGCATTGGTTGGGACCCTATGTAGTCAAAGAAGTCACATATGGAGGCGTGGTCCAGCTTGGCAAGCTTAATGGAGAACCATTCCCAGGCAGAGTAAATGGTAGTTGCTTGAAGCTCTAAATGGGTGGGCCGACTACCTGACTAACCGACCAACAGACCGTCTCACCACTCCAGCCAGTTGAAACAGAGCGTGTGATGATAAAGCAGTCTGTGGGGGAGTTGCGCAACAACAAGGGTGCGTGTAAAAGTGGTATGTCACAAGGGTCTCAGTTGCACAGAAAGGGTTGCACTGCTGCGTGGACAAGCAAAGAGGTGATCGTTGCTAACACTGTTCATGACAAGATTTCTAAGTTATGGCGAAAGGGAGCGGGCGACAGGCAATTAAGAGACGAGCTATGAGCCAGATCCAAAATAATTTTCCGCAGGCTTAATGTTACGGCACCAGAAAAGGAGGGAACCGCTGAATTTGAATTTCAAAACACTTTTAAATCATAGGGGGGAATCTGCAGAAAGATCTTTGGTTTCGAGAGAAGTAAGCTATTGTGCATTTCCATTAGTATGAAAGTGTTCATCATTGACACTAAAGGAGTACGCCCGAGGGTTGTAATATGGCCAATGGAGATGCAGGACTTTCTGGATAGTGTGGTGTCGACAGGCACGAGCGTCGCGCAGAGTTCAACACCGACAGTAGGGGATGTACTGGAAATTCTTAGGCACGAAGTAGAACTAGTTCGGATGCCACTGCATAAACCAAGGGTTGGCTAGCGACCCATAAAATATAGGGGAAATACTGTGAATATGAAGACAAATAATGGAATTATAGCTAATAGTTCGTCTCTGATCCACCTTGAAGATTGGGATCTCGCGGATAGCAACATCTTTCTTACAATAATGCAACATAAGCTACAACAAACAGTGCGTATAGTCAACCATAAATGGGAGATTTGCTATGTTGGCATGAAGAGTTCCCGTATGCAGCACCCCATCTTGAGCTAAAATCCTATGAGGGGGGGCTTTGTGTTAAAGGAGCAGAGCAGAATGAGCATCATCGTTTGCAAGGGAGAAGGAACTTGAAGCAGCATTGTAGGAGACAAAGAAGGAGCAGCAGAATGTAGTGCGTCACTCACAGGGATGGTGGACCATGAAGCCTTGACAGTGCATATCACCGCACCAACGAGTGACTCTAGAGAAGTCACGATGATTGTGTTGGGGGCCTATTGGGTAGCGGAGGCACTGCGTAATGGTTTTGGGGCTTACCATCCATAAGTTAGGGTAACGATATTCGAAAAAGTTCTGCAGAGTGCACAGAGAGCAAAATATAATAGGTCGAGTCAAAGGGTTGTCTGCCCAAAAATAATGTAAAATAATAGAATTAAGTCGGCCTAGCCATGGTCCACGGACCATGGGAATGTATAAATAGAGCGAGGCTCTAAGGGTAGAGTTAGCTTTCCGAAAGATCTAAGGTACTATGGGTTTGAAAAAGAAATAGTCGATCTGAGTCTGTAAGTCTGAGTCATGGATGTTAGTGGTTAGATAAAGGCTCCACAGCTGTGTGCGCAGACCCCCGTAGCTGAGTGCACATGACAGGAAGTAGATTGTACTAAACGAAGATATTAATAAAGATAAGTTGGTTCCAAAATATTGTGTTGATTCTGGACTATTGTAGATCTATTTATATTCTGTTTTATGCATCGGTTTTATGAGTTTACGACTATCTTTGAGAATTATGATGGTGTGCATGGGTTATTACTATTAAATGTTTGCATAAAGACTATAAGAAAGAAATCAGATGTGTAACAAACTCATTAATAATAAAGTGTAATAGCACGGATCTACGGGGAAGCCTGATAGTAGTGCAGAGTGGTGCGAGAGCGCAGATTGGCTCACGACCTCTTCAGACCACATCAAGATATCCCCAGGGTACAAAGACCTGGTTCCAGTACCCTCCCCTACTACCTTGAGTGAGACTTCAGTCCGCGCTCCGCGGACTGTTGCCAAAAGGGTCGGTAGTGCAGGATTTGTTTGGCTAAATCACCTCTGAACTTGGGTCAGGCCCCAGTAAGCCAACAATTTTCAAGAATAATTTCCTCACATAAGTCATAGAATTTTATCCAATATCATATGATTTTCTCTTGCACTCAAAGAAAACTCTTATTTCGCCACTCCGCAATTATCATGACTACACAACTCCTATTCTTTAAAATCTTCAAAATACTAATTAAAAACAATGACCACAAGCTTATTTCATGACCACAATTTACTTTTTACCTAACTAGATATTTTCATGAATTTAGGATCTCATAACACCTACCACAAACTTATTTCACTTAGTTCTAATTTAGAGTTGTGGATTAAAAATAAAGATTAATAATAATTCTTTTCACGGTACCCGAGTTTGTAAAATAAGCCACTTTTAAAATATAGACTCCCATCACCACAAATAACTCCAACATATAGAATATCCCACTTCCAAAAAAAAGAAATTTTTTATCTTTTTTAAACCAAAATTTATCACGAGCTATAGCATAAGTTTTAGCTAAAAAAACCTGTAGTTGATTTATAAAAATGTAGTGGGAATATGGTTTTACCCTTCTAAATATTGGCCCCTTTATACTCAGTCTTTACCAACAAGACTACTTTGAACTCAAAAGCTGTAAACTGAAACACACAATGGTCTGGTCAAGATGCAACTACTATGTCTCACAATGACTAAAACTGAGATCTACAATGTTTCTCTCTTACTTTAGTGGCTGGGACACTACAATCACATTCAACAGTGTCTTACACCAGCTTCAGCCAATTCGCCCTTCACTAGAGACTCTACCCGTTTCAAACAGGCTTTTATGCACACACTAAAGAACAGGAAAATACTCAGACAAACTTCTTTGCAACAAATTTTTCACACTAGCTACACACAAGAAGGAACTCACACTCTCAGCCGATAATTGCGAGACATGCCCTAAATGCAAAGCTCACATAGCCACATAACTATCTCTCATAGAAGAGCTTTAAGCTCTCAGCACTCAACATACCATATCAGAGAGTGCAGAACTTTGAAAAACAATCTCTCACAGAAGAGCCTTAAGCTCTCAGCACTCAACATACCATATCAGAGAGTGCAGAACTTTGAACAACAATCTCTAACAGAAGAGCCTTTAGCTCTCAACACTCAACGAGGCTCTGATACCATATCAGAGAGTGCATGACTGAACAGAACACAAAAAAACATCTTATTCATTCGATTACCAAACATCTTTGGTTAAGATGCCTTTTTCGAGAAGCTATCTAACTCTCGAAACTTCCTCCTTAACTCTCTAGAACTCCTACCTAACACATTCAATACAGTGGGTGGTTGGAATTAATGTTTTCCAACCATTATTGTATTAACATAGGAAGAGGGGTTGGCTAGATTTAAATCTTATTAAGAGGGATTGAGTCGAGAAACCAATTGTTGGGATAAAAAATATTCTAACAAGTGCTCAAACTACAATTTTAGTATAATCCTGTTAAAAGCCTGAGACCGTTGAAGCATTATACAATTAGATAAATAGTTATTTTATTCTAGGCTGATGGTGGAAACCAACTATGATAAGAAGTATCTAGATAAAATATATAAAAATAAAAAAGTGATAAATCGATTCAGTTAAAAATTTCACAGATCGATTCAGAGATGTCGAAGCACCAGATAATTGAGAACAAAAGAACAAGCACATCAGGTTTCTGGTTTTCACTGCATGATGTGAGGCAGAGACACGCGTGCTTGCGTAAAGGAGTGTAATCAGTGTAATCTGTTTAACTTTTATCGGAATTTGATGAATTAAATCTATTGGTCAATGGTGCTAGGTGTACCACCAATGCATTCTACTCTCCATGAACATTGTCTTCAAAATTAATATTGTGTGACTGTTTAATCTTTTCTGAAAGATACGTACATCAAAAGCGTGGTCGTTATAGATTTCTTTGGTATAATTCAAGAGTCTATAAACTTTTTCGAAAATCTATTTTATCAAGAATCTAATAAGAGAATTTAGCGAGTGCCTGTAGAACGTGATTATGTAACTCGATTGATCCTCGCGATAAAACAAATCCAAGAAACTCCATTCTTGTGTTTCCGAATTGAAGTTTGTTCTCTGAATGTGTTGTGCCATGTTTGAAAAAATGCTTCAATTTTTTTAAGGTGGATTTCATGCTCCTTAATATCATATAAGCATACTAAAAATATCATGTATATACATTATTACAAAATGCAAACTACAATTTTTTTTTTAATATTAATTTAACTGAAAATTTTCAACCTAAAAGGAATTACCTTAACTTTCAATAATATGTCCCATTAAATAAAATATTAACAATTTTGTACTTTTTTTTTTCAGAAGAAAAAGTTGGATATTTATATTAAGGTAATATAAAGGATCACAAAAATTACAGAAGAACATATGCCTCAAAGGCGCCAGTCATAAAATGTTCTGTGGGAACATAGTGTGTCAAAACATATATGGAAACTGAACAAAAGGTCCGTATAATGAAAAGCATAAAGACTAGCATGTAAGAGAGCAGAAGGCCGACCATTTAAAGGTAGAGAAAAAGCCACGATAGATCTATGTCCTGTTACTTGTGTTGTATTCATACAGAGAGCATATGCAGGGCAGAATGGAGTTGAGGGCGGCATTTAAGGAATCGAAGATCCTATGATTTCGCTAGCGCCATATAAACCAGACAGTGATAATGAGGAGTGGGCGGCGATTTGCACATTGAGAAGACCACCAGAGGAAAGCAGCCTACACAGTGTGAGGAAAACTATAAAAACGTGCAAGTTCATACCAGATGTCCTGAGTGGGGCGGAAACAAAAGAAAATATGGAAGTTTGTCTCTTCTTCTGACTCGCATATGGAGCGTCTGCTGGGGCCATGCCATGACCGTTTTCTCAGGTTGTCCCACGTCAGGTTCTTGTTGTTGAAGAGGAGCCATGCAAAGTAGATCATCCTTGGCGGGCATCTAGTTTTCCAAAAAGCCGTGGGGAAGATTGGAGCAGAAACCGGGGCCGACGTGGAGATGAGATCTGTGTATATATCTTTGACACTGATGAGGGCAGTGGTATTGGTAGAGAACGAGTGTAGGTGGTCGGAAGGACCGCTGCGCATAATCCCAGAAGCCCGCAATGACGAGCACACTTGAGACCAAACAGGGAAAAGAGGAGCCGGCAGACCGATCTATTCCGCAGTCTTCCAAGTGGGGGAGGGGCCAGTCCAGTTCGAAATGACTTTGTCCCATGTAAAAAATCCCAAGTGGTGTATGGCGGCGATGATATTTTCAGGAAGGAAAATACTTTGCTTGCAGGCAATCGGATCGATGCCGAAGAGCACTTGAGTTCCAGAATGTAGACGCCATCTGAGCTTTGATAGGAAGTATTTTTCTACAGATTTAAGGTTGTGCGAGATGGCGGAGCCTCTATGTATGCCAATGGTGCCCCTGCGATACCAGAAATGCAGACCCCGACCCTTCATATATTTTTGCTGGATTGTAATACTCCATGGCCCGGTGCCAAAAATACCTCTGTGGAGAGTTTTGCAAGTGAGAGATCTGCCAAAAGTGCGCAGGTCTTTCAGACCCCATCCGCCTAAGTGTTTTGGCACGACGATCCTGTGCATTTTAGTCAAGTGTATCTTTGACTGATTTTTGCTGCCACCCCAGATAAAATTGGCTGTGATTGAGGTCAACTGTTTGAGGATGCTGATCGGGAGATGGAAGAGGTGTGCCCAGTACACCGCCATCTGAAGCAGAACAACATGGGAGAGAGTGACCCGGCCCGCCAGAGAGAGATATCGGAATTCCCAGGCAGATATGGGGTTATAAAATCTCTCAGTTAACCAAATCCAGTCGAGCTTGGAGTAACCGGTGGGCTTTAGGTGGAACCCGAGGTATTTGAGGCCTTGGGAGAGAGGGGCCGAGTCGATGCCGAAGAGCTGGGCGATCCATGCCACCATGTCCAAGCCCACATCGTTGTGGTATAACATAGACTTAGATTTGTTGATGAAGAGCCCATAAGCGTTGTTGAAGCGGTCTAGAATGTCCTTGAAGCAGTTCCATGGAGATCGACAGAGCATAGCGAACAAAAGAACATCGTCGACAAAGAGGTTATGGGAGATATGTACCTGTCTGCATATATTGACCGCCTTGATTTTCCCCTTAGCCACAACTTTGTTGGTGTGAAGGCTCAGAGAATTCATGACAAGGATGAACAGAAGAGGTGACAATGGGCAGCCCTGTCGCAGACCTCGTTGAGCGTGGAAGAAGTGTGTAGGGAGGTCGTTGACAATAACAACATAATTGACTTTTGTAAAGCATGCCAAGATCCATCTGATGTTGTGTGGCCTCAAGCCAATCTTAGCCAGCAAGCATTCCATAAACCCCCAGTCGATGCATTTGAAAGCCTTGTGAAGGTCAATTTTCATGATTGCCCCAGCCTGGTGATGGGCATGGAGAGAGAAAAGGCATTCCTGTGTGTTGGCCACAGCGTTAAGGATGTTCCTGCCTTGTAGGAAAGCGTATTTATCTTGAGACAAGGAGGAGGCCAGGTATCCTTTGATCCATTCAGCAATGATCTTAGTGATGATATTGAAGGAAATGTTGCACAGGGAAATCGGACGGTAGTCCTTAAATGTTTTAGGATCAGCATTCTTTTGGATCAGTGCAATCAATGTCGAGGAGGTGTGAGGATGAATGAAGCGAGAAGTTCTGGAAGCCTAAACCATGGAGAGGATATCCATCTTGAAAATATCGAAAAAAATGGATAAAAAATTCGATGGTCCAGCCATTGGGTCCTGGGCACTTGTCCTTTTGGAAGGACTTCATAATTCGAAGAAGCTCCTCTTCGGAGACTGGATTGAATAAGACCTCATTAGCATGTTTGTCGAACATAAGGGGGGCCAAGTCAATACCCCATAAGAGGTCCTGAAAATGAACATTTGGTCTTCACGAGAATTGTTGCTTGAAGTAGGAGACAGCTTCCCTGGAAATGTCTAGTTGGGAGACAAAAGTGTCATAGTTGACATTATTGATCTTCCAGATGGCATTCTTGATTCTTCGTGCTTTGGCATACTTGTGAAAAATTTTGTATTTTTATCACCCTTGCGCAACCAGGTTGCCCGACTTTTGAGCCGCCAGGTGGCCTCCAGCTTCTTGAGAATGTCGGATCTCTTCCCCTCGAGAGAATGGATGCGACTTTTCATGTCGAAAGAGAGGGAGGAGTTGGTAGTATCCTGTATGATGTGGTCAATTTCCTGTTGGATATGGAGGAGATCCGCCTTATCCTTTTTCTTTCGCGCCACTTCCCAAGCCTTGAAATTTTTTTTTGGCGCTTGCAACTTCTGACGAAAAGAGCGGGGCGGTAAGAGTGGCTGAGAAGAAGAGATCTGTTCCCATGAGTTTTAGATGAGCTCGTTGAAGGCGAGGTCAAGTAGATGAGATATGTAGGTCATTGGGTAGTTTAATGGCTACAACCATACAAACAAATATCCCTCAAAAAATCTAAGAAGGATAAAAAATTATCACCCAAATACCATGGTCCTTACAAGGTGTTCCAGAAGATTGCTACTATGGCATACAAATTGGAGTTGCTTGTATCTTCTCGAGTACACCCAGTTTTCGATGTTTCATGCTTAGAGAAAGTTATCCATGACAAGCAACCAGTTCAAACCGTGGTGCTAGAACTTGAAGAAGAAGGAAAAATAATATTTGATCCTGAAGCAGTGATGGAAACAAGGACTCAACAACCAAGAAAAATTCCAAGGAAGTAAATTTTTCTTAATGTTTACAAACCTTGGAAAATCTTACTAGTCCCTAATATGTGAAGTGTAAAATGTTTGGATATATTTTTCTAAAAATATTCAAATTTATAATGATTTGATATCATTATCTATAAAAATTTAGTGATTTTTAAGGTAAAATAATTTTATCCTATAAAATTTGGGCGAATACATTTTAGAGAAAATGGAAATTTAGCTAATCAAGTTTTTGCAAAAAGCATGGAAAATTAGCCCACCTATGAATATTAGCCCCTAAAAGTTTCTATGTTGACGACTACGGAATTGGTTAATTAAAGAGTATGTTATTAAGTGGAAGAACTTACCCAATTAAGATTCCATACGAGAGGATGATAATTTTATATAAAAGCATCCAAAACTACTCAAGCGTTGAGGAAAATTTTTTTTTGAAGGACAAGGGCATGTTAGGTCCCTATAATACTGGTGTATTACCATTATTGTTATTATTTTAGCCCACTATTATTATTGTTTTGCTCATGTATCCCCCATATTGTTATTTTTGTGCTCCATAGAAGCCCACTATTGTTATTCTTGTACTCTTACATTATTATTGTTATGTAGGCTCTTATTATATTGTGACCCCTTCGACTACTATATATACCAAGGAGGTCTTATGATTTGAATCATCCAAGAATTGTTCATTTATGTAATGTAATGGAGGTTTCCCACTCGAAGAGGATAATTTTTAAGTCGTTGATCTATATTTTCTATGAGCCGGTTGCATAACAAAGATGAAGAAGTTCAATTGGGTTATTTCCAGGCTATACAAATATATTAGCTTTCGGTATTGTTATAAGTGATGGAGTTGTATGGAATGTTGGTGTTGTTGAATTATCCCACAGCTTCTGCTGGCAACAAATCTATTTCTTCATCCTATGACTGTAAAATATCTCAACACATATTATGCGATAGCGATCTCAAGTTTTTCGATTGGTTGTTCTTCAACCCCTTTTTCCATCTAGGTTGACATCTTTTGGATGTTTTTCCTCATTTTTTACTATCCCTGAGGTTTGACCTAATATTTTATTATCTGGGGATTTACCCTTTCTGAGTGACATTTTTTGAATCTAGTCATATCTTGTGATAAATTTGTTGTAATCACTTTCTATATTCCTTTCTGTCCTTCTCTTTAAATGGGGCATGATCCTTTATGATCCCTCTTTTTATTTTCCTATTTCAAGTTATATCTTTTTTGTCTATTTGGCCTCATTTTGGTGATCTGTTACACCTACCCTCATTAATGTTGCATGCATTTCTCTTTTCGATGTGCCTCCAGATTTCATGTTATGTCCTAGGGATGATATTTTCCTCATTTGTTAGGTGATCCCGGATAATTCTTTCATTGTTTTTGTGATTTTCTAGGCGTTGCGTATTTATTTTCTCTTCCCTGGGTTGTTAGACTCTTGTCATTTTTCCTTCTAGGTTGTTAATGGGGACATGGATGCCTTGAAAGCTAATGTGTCAATTTATAAAATCCATGATGTATGTTGAGTTGGCTTTCATGAAATATGGGCCCTCCTCTTTTTTTTCTTGGAATATCAAATCTGCATGTGCTACACCTGGATGATGAGTTTTGAACAAGTGAACAGTTTGATGAAGTTCCTTCTTCTAACAGACAGCCGACCAGCCACCAGCACCAGTCAAATCATTATTTCCAGGGTAAGACTATAAGGACCTCCTTTAAACCAAACTCCTCAGTTTTGATCATGATGTTCGATGGGATCACATTGTTAGCCTACAAAAGAGAGAATTGGTTGGACGTTGATTCTTTGCATAAATATATAAAGGAAACATGCGGGACTAAGTCCAATCCTTATGGTCATCCATCCTTAGATATAAACCTAAGGTGATATTATTGATGAAATCTCGATTCTTCATCCAGGATGACGCGAAGAGGATTCTAAAATCCCTATGTGTGTGCAGTCGTGATTTCTTCTCCTTTTCCACTGGTACATCAACTTTAACCCCTTAATAGATATGTTGCGGAACAACTTGGTATGGGTTAAATCATGGGGGATTCACTCAATGAACCTATGACATATCATGTGTGTTCGTGGCATACTAAACAATACTATTAATTTTACTACATATTGGAAAATACCTCTAAAAATCACATTATTTAACCCCCTAACAATATGAACCAAAAACACCTTCCCAATTTAAAGGACCCCTAATTTCACAAGATATTGTAGGTATCCACATTTTCATTAACATTTTTATACCCCTTTATATTTTTTCATTTACTTTGATCTCCATTTTTCTATACCTGTTAATATAAAAATCCTTTACCCCTTATTATATGCTCAATATATTATGTCATTTTTTCCTCAATATATATCCCCCAATATGAATGCACGTGGTACTATATTTCTCCCCGAATGAAGACCCCGTGGGTTAAATTACTAGGGCTTCATTTGAAATTTTGGACACGTCAGCCTCTAGAGGAGATCGGAAACTCAATTGGCCATTTTATCTATATGGATCCTAGTGGTATGGGGGCTCGAGACAAGTTGTTGGCTTGGATTCTGGTGGAAATTGAGTACAATGGTGAGCTCTTGGAGCACACTGATTTAGAATGGGGGCTATAATCCTACGATAGTTACTAGGCTACTGGGGTATTCCCTTTCATTGCATCTTCTATCATCGCATTGGAAATTTACTAGAGAGATGTCTCGAGCACTTATGTGCCCCCTTGATGGACAAGGTCATGTGGTAGGACATGGATGTGGGAGAACTCAGGGGATCGATTTCATTCATCATCAGAATGAACAAGGACTTGTACCGATGAATTCCTAGAATCCTTTTCTTGCTTCAGATGTTCCTACCACTTCTAAAGTGTCTCTTAATTCATCCGCGATGATCTCTCTTGCTCACCCCATACTATATTGGATGATGCATTGGTACATGATTGTCCATCTTATTTTTCACATGCAGTGGTTCATCCATGGCCGAACCAACACCTATATCCTCCTAGTCTCTTCATCCCCTTTTTGTTCCTCATCCTACATGCTATATGTACCTACTTCCCCTCTAGCTGAGCATGTTCACATCCCATCAGATGATAATCCTTCCATGCCATCGATTCTACTCTCCACTTCTCTACCCTGACCATCACTTATGCCTTCGTCTTCTTTTCCTTTAGATGTTTCCCTCTTGATTTTTTCCCCACAATTCTATGGGGAGTGACTTGGAATTCACGATGTCAAACCCTGTTATGGACCTTTTGAATCTATCTATTCATTAGACTAGGCCTTCCTCCTCTGTCTTGAGAATCAAACCTGATTCTTCTCGTAACATAGTTATTTGTCATACAGAGGGGCTGGGTAGTGGCCATTTCTGGGGATGCTCCTCTACTAAAATTTTATATTTTCAAAACATCTCTGATCTCAGAGATGTAGCTATTTTTTCCTCATCTACTAATGGGGTCCTTAGAGCTGATGCGCCCATCTCAGGAATCCCCTCATGAAAATCATCTCTCTAAATCTTTGTGGATTGGGGGATGCCACTAAAATGTCCTCTCTCAGACATCTCTTTCACTCGATTCAGCCCTACATCATTTTAATTTAGGAGACAATGACTAATAAGGAAAAAGCCATTAATTATTTCTTTTCCATTTATCCCCATTCGCATATTGTTTCAGCTGACTCTTCTGGTTTGTCGAGTGCTTTGGTGGATATTTGGATCCTAAATGGGCTAATTAGATAGCCTATAAATTCTTCCAAGGTATTCTTTTGACTTGACATGTGCATGGGTGATCTGAAGATCAAAAATAAACTAAAAAGTGAAAGTGCCAGAATCTCCTGAAACTAGAGTCAAGTCATAGTGTTCATCATCCTAATTCGAACAACACTTGCATTTCCTTAAATTGAAATTATATGTTGAAGTTATGATGTTCTGAAGTTTTGGACAAAAAACTAAAAAAAATTATGTATGGGTTGACTGGGCTCATGACTCGGAAGTTCGTACTATTGATTTCATGTTGATGTTAGCATGCCAACTGTGCATAGAGAAGGTCGATGAGAACTCGCAAAGTGTCGGTCCATACAGGGGTGAGATGGCATCATTGTATTGGTTGAGGCTATTTTGGTGGCCCAATAGGAGGCTTCAGTGTGGCCCAATCGGAGGCTACCATGTAGTGCCTCCTTGTTGGTCAAAACTATATCTATTGGTCAAATGCGGTCAGTAGGGGTCAGACCCACGACCGTCCACGTGTAAACCGGGCACCCAACCACCAAGACACAAGTGTCACATTTTTATGGTAATAAAAAATTTCATTATAATGTTTACAATCATTGCATATGGGGGTAGAGCTCAGGGTGTTAGCCGTAGCCCCCATTCATAACATTGGACGAGACCACCTACTAGAAAAGAGGGCACTACTAGAGTGGGGTATAGAAATTAGGCCCCTAAACATATGGAGCTTCACATGACCATGCATAGGCCATGGGGTACTATCGGGATGGGGAAGGGGATCCAGCCCTAGCCCCCACGTCTATTGATTGGAAAATGACCACCATCGTGGAGCTAAGTCTGACGGTGGAAGGTGGATAACGCTCAACCCCTAGTCACATTAATTCCATGTAACCGAAGCTAAGAAGTATGAGGCTAGCCCAGTGGAGCGGGAAGTTAGCCTAATCCCCAGCCACATGGGCACCATGCGACCATCGACAAGGAAAAAAGTTCTACACTTAGTTGTAATTGTGAAATTTAATGAGGGAACAAATTTCATCTTTTTGAGTGGAAATCACACTGGTCGCAAGTGAATTTGTCACTCGATTGACTGTGTAAAGGGCGAATTTGCAAAACAATTAGCAAGTTTTTTTAGATTTATAGGATAGATAGCAGAGCTTGGCATGGAGCAACATATCTTGCCCAAATTTTAATCTTTTTGAGCTCAAGAAGAGCCTAGATGGGTATTTTTGAGCATCTTGGATTCAATTGTAGCCTTAGTTTTCTAATTTGAGTATTCTGAGATGGACTTTTTGTAGAATTGATTATTTTAGTGCTAGATAAAATCATAGTTTTGAAGTAGTATGAAGGTATTTTGAGCATGGATAGAGCCTAGTTAGAGGTTTTCCATCCTCCTAGTTTCATCTGCAACAACTGTTGCTTTGTAGAGAAAATATTTTAAGTATTTTCTCAATGTATTATGGAGGGAAGCCAATTTAAAATCTTCCTTATGGAGGAGTTGCATGTTTATGATTTTGATTTCTAATGGAGTACACGGATGTATTTTCTGAGAGTCCTTTTTATGTTGAAATTTTCATGACTTAGTTGAATTCTTTCTGTATATTTTTTTCTTTTTTCTAAGTGAGCATTCTATAGTAGTCTAGATATTTTAGTGGGCCCAAAGACATAGGCCAGGAGGGGTGAAATTCATCATCAAATGTTGTTTTATTTTCTTCATGGTTTGTCATTTTGAATTTCATGTGAATGTATTTTTCTTTGAAGGTTCATGTGAAACTTAAACTCACCATCTTGAAGTGGTTGTGAAACTTGTTTTACCTTTTAAGACCCATTTTTTTTACTTGCAAAGCATCAGAGGATGGTTGGTTTTTGAGAGGAGAATTTCTCCTCCATTTTCAGATCAGGTGGTATCAGAGTAGGTTCTGACCAGGTTGCAAGTATGGAAAATAAATTGAAGCGTGAAAGACTTCAAGAGTTGGAGGAGATTAATTTGTCTCTTCGAATGGAGAATGTTGAGCTAAGGATATTGTTTGAAATTTCAAAGGAGGAGAAAAGGAAAATGTGCCTACAATTGTAGCATGTAGTGGAGGAACATATTTGTGAGAGTTCCATCCTGGAAGCAACAAGTAATCCCTCACAGATGAAGCTAATTTGTGGGCATGGTTGATACACGGGATATGGACCCTATGTTGAGAATGTTGCTTATGAGTTTTGTCAACATTTGAAAGATTCTCCTTATGTTCCAGTGGGTAAAATTGATTGGCTTGAGTCATAATCCACTTCTTTACTAACATCTGAAATAGAGAAGATGGGTGATAAGCCAAAGGAGGTAATTACCATTTCTAGTTCTATTCCTTTAGCTAATGATGATAACACATCTTTTGTAACCTTTGAAAAGCATACCAAAGTTATTGGTATGAAGCTTTTAACTTGAATGGGTTATGATGTAAGAGGCCCCAAAGTCGATGGCCAAAGTATCATTAATCCTATCGAGGTGAAGGAATGACCACAACATGAAGGATTGGGTTATGGTGATGGAGAAATTGGAGAGTGCTCTAAAATAGTTGAGACAAAGAAATCATCAAGTGATGATATGTCACACCCTGATGGTAGTGATGATGGTAAGTTGTATCTAAAGAAAGATGAATGTTCCAAGTGATATGCAAAGTCTAGTCCTCATTGTCAAAGTCATAGCCCAAAGAATAGGTGTAAGTGTCATGGGAATTTAAAAAGTGTTGGTGATTTTGATTATTATGGGAAAAGTTTCCTTACACATTATGTGATGTGGTTGACCATTGTATGGCTAATTGTGAGCAACATAAAGTGATGGTCAAGAAAATGGGCCAAATCAATGGGACAAAGCATGATGAACCTCTCCTAGTTATGAAGACTTTCTTGTCACTATGCAAGCGTAAGAATTTTTGTACCCATTGTAGCATGAATGGACATGAGCTTGGAAAGTTTTGGAAACTTCATCTGGAAATTCATCCCAAGAAGGAAAAAGAGGTCATGTGATCATATGAAAGGAAAGTAACAAGTGGCAACATGGAAAGTGATGTATTTCCTAAAGAAACCTTCAAAGTAAAGCAGGTGTAGAAAGAGAACCTATAATCTTGGGATAGGAAAAGAATGGGTAGAGTATCTCATATAGTGTGTTTTCTTTCTAAAATTGTAATTACTTGTTGTAAATCCCTGTTTGGGTTCTTTGTAAAGTGAAGTCATGTACAATCACTTATCTATAACAAGTGTGTTTTCTTTTACATATCATGTTATTTTGTCTTGACGTTCACTCCATTTGTTTGGGGACTTTTGAGATGAGTTTTTCTATTTCATCTAGTATGTCTACAATTGTGTCAAGCACTCACTCATACAAGTGTTTCAAAATGAAGCTTGTTTGTAAATTTAATATTTAGTAAATATTGTGTATAATATGACCATGAGTATGTGGAAAAAGTCAAGGATGTCATTAAGCAAATGCAACTACTACATCAAAATGTACAAGTGCAACTTGAGGACAGTAAAGAAAAGTGTAAAAGAACGAATGGTGAGCATTGAGTTGCTTTTGATTTATAGGAGGAAGATAAAGTTTTCCTTCATCAAAGAGAGACTTCAAGATGAATTTTGTTTGAGCCAAATAAATATTGTTTTTGAGAGAATGTTCATATTCCATCCATTGAAGTTTTTCTTCTTATATGTTTAGAAGAATTGTGGCTTAATTGTTGGCAGGATGGTAAATACTTCATGCAGAGGCAAGATGAAGTACCTTGATTGGAGATTTAAGGCACCAATATTACCGATACAAAAAGAATAAGAAGGATTGAGATCAAGAAAGTTAATGAGATTTTTCCTCAATTATTTAATGAAACAAGATAAACTTTTGGAGGTCTAAAAGTTCCTAGTGGGGAGGTATCATCTACAGATCAAAAATAGGCTCAAAATTAAAAGTGCTTCGAATCTGTCAAAGCTAGCGTCAATTAGTAGTGTTCATCATCCTCATTCCAATGATGTTTGAATCACCTCAAACCAACATCGTACACTCAAGTTATGATGTTCTGAAATTTAGACAAACAAATAAAAAAATTGTAGATAATCTGACTGGGCAGTTGGTATGGTTGATGTTAGAATGCTAAATGGGTGTACAAGGGGCTAATCAATGCTCGTCAAGTGTCAGTCCGGATAGTGGCGAGTTGGCATCATTCTATTGCCTGAGGTTATTTTGGTGGCCCAATTGGAGGTTGCCATGTGGCCCAATCAGAGGCCACCACGTGGCACCTTCTCATTGGTAAAAATTATATGTATAGGTGAAATGTGGTTAGCTGGGGTCAAACTTGAAACTTTCCATCTCCAAATTGGGCACCCAACCACAAAGCCACAAGTGGAAATTGTTTATGGTAATAGTGAATTTCAATATAAAGTTTACAGTCAATGCATATGGGCATAAGGAGTTGGGCGTTAGCCCTGGATGGAAACGAGGGTGTTATCAGAGCAGGGTCTAGGAACTAGACCCCTGGGAATATGGGGCTTCACATGACCACACACGAGCCATGGTGTGCTACCATGACGTGAGCGAGGATTCAACCCTAACCCCTCGTGCTATTGATTGAGAAATGACCACTAGCGGGGAGCTTAGTCTAATGGCCATAAGTAAATAAGGCCCAATCCTCAGTCAGATGAATTCCACTTAACTGAAGGCGAGTGATGCAGGGCTATCGTGATGGGGCTGAGAAGTTAGCCTAACCCCTAGCCACATGGAGACCATGTGACTACTGACAGGGAAAAAAATTCGGTGCTTAGGCATCATTGTGAAATTTAATGAGGAAACAGATTGCACCTTTTTTGTGGAAAGCACGCGAGTCCTGGGTGAATTTGTCACTCGATAGACTATGTAAAGTGAAAATTAGCAAGAAAATTATCACGTTTTGCCATCTTGAAGGACATATAGCAGAGGTTGGCTTGGAGAAGCATATCTTGTCAATTTTTTACCCTGTTAAGCTCAAGAAGAACCTAGATGGGGTTTTTTGAGCATCATGGATCCAATTGTAGCTCATTTTTTTTTATTTGATCACTTTATGACGGACTTTTTGCAAAATCAAGTCTTTTAGTGCTAGAGACAATCAGAGTTTTGAAGCAGTATTAAGGCATTTTGAGCATGGAGAGAGCCTAGTTAGAGGTTTTCCAGCCTTCCAGTTTTATCTGCGACAAATATTATATATGTAGAGCATGTCTTTTATGTATTTTCTCAATCTTTTAAGGAAATAAGCCCTTTTAAACTCTTCATTGTGGAGGAGTTTCATGTTTGTGGTTTTTTTTTGAGTGAGAAATCCTTGTAAGATAATTTTTTGTTTGTAGGAGAAATAATCCACTCTATTCTCAACAAGTTATATGTACCAATTTTATTCTAAGTCAGTGTAGTGATCTAGATATTAGAGCAAGCCCAGAGACATATCCCAGGATGGCTGAACTCCATCATCAAATGTTGGTTTCTTCTATTCATTTTTTTTAATTTTGAGTTGCATGTGAATGTATTTCTCTTTTAAAGCTCATGTGAAACTTAAACTCACCATATTGAAGAGGTTTTGAAACTTGTTTTACCTTTCAAGACCCTTTTTGTTTACTTGCAAAGCGTTAGAGGAGAGTCAGTTTTTTAGAGGATAATTTCTCCTCCATTTCTAGATTAGTGGGTATGATGGTCACTTCCACCTCCTCAATTTATATGCCCCTTATAGAGATAGGAGGTCTTTTTGCGATTGCTTGGAGGTATGTGGTCTATTGGGCATGGGTTATCTTATTATTGATGGAGATTTTAATGCTACTTTCTTAAAGGTAGAATGTTGGGCTCTTGTAGTAGACCAGACCCATTAGCAGAACATCTTGCTGGACAGTTTTCTGAGAATCATCTTGTAGATATCCTTACCTCTCTCATGTCACCTACTTGGAATAATAATAGATCGGGTGTGGAGTATATTGGTAAGAGATTGAACTCCTTTATGGTTCTCGAGGACTTCATGTAGTTTCTTGAACACTTCCGCTCATGGATATTTCAATCATTCTTTTATGCTCACACCCCGATTATGTTATAGTGGAAGGTGGAGGAGTCTCGACAGGGAATCCTATTCAAATTCAATCAAGTATGGTTAGAAGATGAGGATTTTAACAACCTTGTTATCTCCATTTAGGGATCTGTTCAGGGTTAGCCTCATACTTTTTCTATGGATTTGATCACTAAGAAAATCATGTTGGGTGTGGAGCATGATTATCTTCTTTATTCAAAGGTATTTCCACATTGGACTGCATTTCATAATATGCCAGGGGCGTCTCGGGGGGGGTGGGAATGACGATTATTTAGAGTACCCCCTCGGTGGGGGATTAGGGGAGTGCCCCCAAAGCTAAACATAGATGTAAAATTTCCTTGTAAAATGTTATAATTTTGTAGTTAATGTTGGTTGTTCATTAGGAGAAAATATCATGATAGAAGTTATGTTTAATTTAGGGTCTTTTTTTCCCTATAAGAAAAACCCTTATTATATATGAGGGAATTGTATTGCATCTATGTAGATGTGCATTCTGAGTGAGAAAGAGAGAAGAGATTTTGTGAGAGTGGAGAGGGAACTACAAAGGATTTGTTGTAGGTTGTATCTCTTCATTTTGCTGGATAATATAAAAGGAAGGAATAACGTTTCTCGATAGACGTAGCCCAAAGTGGGTGAACCATGTATATATGCATCTCCATCGTTTTATGTGTTTTCTATGTTTAAATTTCTGCAATATTTTATGTGTTCCATTTCTCTGTAATATATAATTTTCTAACAACTCTAATACCTAAAAATTTATATTCATACATGGGAATGTAAGAAAAGATTCCAACTCAGAGAAGATCTAGATAAGATTATTGTGGAGATTGATAGACTTGTGAATCTTCTGGATGCATCCCCCCCTCCTCAGATCTAACTAGGTCCAGGTATCTCGAATCAAAGAAACAAAATATATTAAATATCGAGGAGACAACTTGGTGTTTAAAGAGTAGGGTTATCTAGTTAAAGGAGGGTGACGGGAATACATGTTTTTCCACCACTTTTATAATCACAGGAGGAACATGAATACTATATAAGATAATTGAATCTGAGTGTGGGGACTTTGTATACTCCACTTCGGAGATACAAATGGAGGCAGTTAAATACTTTGATAAATTTCTTGCTTCTTGGAGAGGTGTTATGATTGAATACCTGTTATGGGGCATTGATTTGTACCCTTGTATGTTTGATGAAGTCGATAATGAGGACATTTTTTGACCGGTTACAGGGAAGAAATTCTCTACATCCTGAAATAATTTTCGAAGATTAAATTTCAAGGGTCTAATGTTTGGACTGTCAAATTATTCTTACATTATTTTGATCTGATGAGCTAGAATCTCCTCGATATGGTGGAGGAATGTGGTATTTTGGGCCACATTATAAGTTCCATTAACTCTAATTTTCTCACTCTTATTGCTAAGTGCTCACATCCTTCATCCTTACCAGACTTCCACCCCATTTCCCTATGTAATATCACTTACAAGCTCATTTCAAAAGTGATAGTTGTTCACATCAAGGATAAACTCTTGGAATACATATCTTGTGAATAGTTTGATTTTTTGTTTGACAAACTAATTCACGATGCCATTGCCACTGCCTATGAGTCTTTACACTCCATTCATATAAATAAAATGAATGTTGTTATTCTAAAATTGGACTTACACAAGGCTTATGATTATATTGATTGGGCTTTCCTCTGCCTTTTCCTCATTAAGGTGGTCCTAGATGTCTAATTTATAGATTGGATCATGTCCTACATCACGTCAACCAATTTTGCTATTGTTATTAATGTATATCCTTTAAATTTCTTCTGGGAAAGTAAAGGACTTAGACAAGGGTGCTCTTTCTCACCATTAATTTTCATCCTTGTCATGGATGGCCACAACCTAAATATTAGGATGACTAGAGGTATGGGATTTTAGGGGTATTAAAATGGTTTATCAAGTGGAGGTTACATATTTGTTCTTTCTGGGCGATGTCCTCGCTTTTGGAAAGGATTTTGTTTCTTAATGGGAATATCTACATGTTATTATTAAGACGTTTGGTGAGGCCTCAGGCCTGACTTCCAATGGAATTTTTTTTTCAATGGAATTTTTATTTTTTTATTTTATTCAAATGAGAATAAAAAAGAAAACATTGCTCATTTTTTCAGCGTTAGAATAAGGAAGATGGAGGAAGGCATGACTTACTTGGGTTTTCATCTAAAATCGAACAACTATAAGATTAGAGATTGGTCATGGCTTTTGGACAAGTTTATGCATAGGTTGGACAGATGGAATCATCAATGGCTCTCTTTGGGTGGGAGATATACACTAAACCAATCAGTCTTACAACAAATATTGGTATATTGGTCCTATTTATTTGGTCTACCAAAAACTATATTGAAACATATTTGATCTATCATTACTCAGTTCCTCTAGACTGGGAACAGAGAGACTATACAATATAATTTGGTCATATGGGAAAGGACTGTCAAACTTAAGGAACTCAGAGGATGGGGATTAGTATATTTGAATACTTTTGGATGGACATTTTTTATTATGTTGCTTTGGAGAGCAATTTTTGGTCACGAAATTTGGCAGGATATTATTAAAACATAAGTACCCGTGAAAAATGGAATTTATGGAATGGTTCACACTTGGTGGCATAGGCATCAATAAGGGTTCCTACATATGGATGAGATTTTAAAAAGTAAAAGGATGGTTTCTCTAGCTTATGAGATGGTCCTTTGGATATGGATTTAAGATTCTTATTAGGATTGACAACATAGCCAAAAACATGGCATCTCTTACTCTGCCACAAGATTTCATTTATGCTCTATGCTCTAGGGGATATATTTTTCTCTGTCAGATCATCAAACAATGGAATCGTAGATACCCCATCTGATTGGAAGTGAGTGACATTAGTTTGGTTTGGCCTCACGTGGAGATATGGAATGACCACTTAAAGGAGCTCCAATAGGATAGCTTATACAAGGATAAGAGAGGAGATGGACTCGTTTGGTTCTCTAGAATACAACACGACCTAGTGGTGGTGGCTGAAGCTTACAAGTATATTATCAATTATAATTTTTAATTAGCTAACTTATGTTGGTTAAGGACTGTCTAGACACATATTACTCCCATTAATCTCATTCTCTTCATATAGATGGCTTGGAATAACAAGATCTTGATGTGGGATAACTTGTCCAAAAGGGGACATCAAGGCCAGGGGAGGTGTCCACTATGCTCTACCTCTGGTGAATTTTTTCTACACCTCTTCCTCCAATTCTTTGTATCCTTACACATTTGGGGATATATATTCCATTTTTTAAAGGTCCCCTATAGGGTCTTCAACTCCATGGAACCATGTCTCTGCTAGTGAGTCTCTGCTATGAGACATTATAGAAGTATTCCTTTTTATGGTATGTGGAAACTATGGAAAGTACAGAACCAAGATATTTTTGATGAAATTCCAATCAACATGATGCACATTTGTTCCTGAATCTTTGCATGGGTGGAGTTGCTGGTTGGAAAACATCAGACAAACCAGGTGTGTAGGTCACTATTTTTCAATCCTACTTTTCTTTTTATAATAGGTTTGTTCGATGACGCTACACAGGTGGGTATATGTGGTTACGAAGCTTGGATCAAACTTTCTCCACTCTCCTACTACAAACTGTTCTGGAAAGGTGGTAATGGCTCCAACACCAGGGCTGAAGTGATAACCCTCTAGAGTTTTCTCTGGTTCACAAGAATAAAAAAAATTCATCACATCCACATATATGGTGATTCCATCTCACTCATCAACGACATTCTCAAAATATCAAACTTCGGTCCATCAAATCTCAAATGTTGGACGGATCGTATTGAGTTTTTAAGACAAAAATTTCAAACTAATTTGTTTCAACATATTTGGACGACGATGGTCTCTCCAAATTTGGTCTTGCAGCCACTGCAGGTTATATGCATTTTTGTTTTGCCAGGGAAGGCATGGTGCGGGAAGAAGACAATATGATCATCAACTAAAAGTTTTAGATATATGTTTGGGTTCTTTACATTTCTATGATGAAATTTATGGTAATTGTTTAATGTTGTAATGTGTTTTTGCATTTTATCTATCTTATCGAAGGCTTTTGTTTTGTTTTGTTTGTTTTTGTTTAGAATCAATCATATGGAGACATTAACAAATCTCCTATATTGTCTAAATGGTGCTGGCATAAGCCAACAATATTATGATATATATACTGATTTTTCATTTCATAAAAAATTAGTCCTTTTCTTCTGGAAAAAATAAATAAATAAATAAATAATTACAAAAAGCAAAAAAAACAACAAAAAAAAAAAAAAAAACAAAAAAACAAAAACAAAAAAGCAAAAACAAAACAAAAGAAAACAAAAAAATTAAAAACAAAACAAAATAGAAACAAAAACAAGCAAAAGAAAACAAAAAAGTCAAAAACAAAAGCAAAAACAAAAAAAACCAACATAAACACTAGATTTCTAAAATATTTCAAAATCAAAGTGAGTTTTACTTACCTTCAAAGAAATCAATTTCAAATCAAATAAACATCTCAACAAACCAATTTCAAATCAAATACACATAAACACTATTTATAATGGCATATAAAATAAATATTTGAATGCACTATTTTGCATAATTATTTTTGATAAATTAACTATTCATTCTTATTATTATTTAAATTTGAAAATTATTTACAATATCAAAACAAAATTATAATCATATTTTTTTTAAGTATTTGTTGTAGTTGACTTAACACATTCTGGTTAAGTAAATTAAATGAATATTGAGATACTTTAGACGAGTCCCCCGATTATCAAACTTGTGTACAATTCCAATGAACCAGGTTATTACAACTTAGGATTATAATAATAGTTATTTAATCAACCCCTCATATGGATACAAACCCGACCACCACCTAAAGATTCCTTTGAATATTCATATGATAAATATATATGAAACAAGAAATATTAATAAAAATAGTAACATTACAATTAATAATCAATGAAATAATAACAAAAATAATAACATTACAACTAGTAATAAATGAAATAATAATAAAAATAATAACATTACAACTAAGAATAAAAAATAATAACATTAACACTAACAAAAATTATGAATTTATACCCTACAAATATGCAATGTGGGAGAAATAAATGCAAGCAAATGATATTGTAAACCCAATGTCATAATATTAAATCCTAAGTGAATAATAATAGGAAAAAGGCCAAACTATTTTAAACTGAAGGGGACAACATTAAACCCACAAGATCAATATTATAAACCCAAGGTATATAAACCCTAAAATAAACACGGTTGAGCATGGTTGGAGCATGTTTGGCCATGGTTCTCCATGGTTGACCATACTTGATCATGATTATAAACTATAACATAATATTATGAACCCTAAAATAAACATGGTTTATGATGGTTGACCATGATTCTTGATTCATGGTTTACAATTTTTGTCATGATGCGATGTTGGACCATCATTAACCATGGCTGAGTCTGATTGATTTTCATATAGAGACAATTGTTTTCACAAAGCAACATTGCACCATGCTTGATTTTCATATGAAGAAAATATTTGTGACAATGAGACATTTTACCATGGTAGACCATTGATAACCATTATTATAAACCCAACAATCAATATTATAAACCCTCTCAATAATATTAAACCCTAGAAATAAGAACCCTTAGATTAATAAAGACAATAGATTCAAGGAAATAATAAAGCCAAGGGAATAACCTTAATGACAAGGGATCTATGCTATAAACCATAGCAGTATCAACCCCAAAATTGAACCCTACAAATATGAACAATATTACACCCTAATAACATGAAACCTTATATTAATAATTCTAATATTTGATATTATAAATGTAAGGGAATAACAAGCCCTAAGGAGAAATACTATAAGCCCCATGGAATATACACCAAAGAGATAAAATTGGTAATTCCATGTAGTGGAAAAAATTATGGACATATGCTAATGGAGTTAGGGTTGTTGCAAATGCTTAAGAGATAGGATTTAACGTGTTTGACCGCATAATCCCAATAGCTCTAATTTGTTACATCCAAGAATTTTCTATGGAAAATATTGAAACTACACCTCTAGATATTTGTCTCTATCTTTCTATTCAACTATTCACGTGCTAGAGAAAACTACTTTACTTTAATAATTTGCCATATAATATTTGTTCCACAGGTTACATCATCAAATATTGATGGAAGGTCAGTTGATTGTTCAAAAATCTTCAGCACGGTCTAGAGCTTTTCCCTCACCAACCAAACATGGATATTGTAAAATGGAGAGCACAATGTTGTAAAATGGGATAAATTTAAGTGTTATAAAATGGTTACATGGTTTATGAATATACTTAATATCTTATTTTATAAAATTAAATTGTAAATTTAAAAATATTTAATGTTTAGCTAATAGGGTTAGGCTTTTGGTTGCATAACATTTTATGGGATTTGAGTTTATATCTATTAGTGAAAAATTAGAACATTAACAATATTGTTGATATATGCCTATTAGCATATATCAATCAAATTAACTATGTGGTTGTGGTAGTGCTATATTGATATGAAAAAATTATAAACCATCGAAACACTGTCAAAAATCGGTACATCAACATAAACATATCAATATATGAATACTATAACCCCAAAGATTAATATAAAAAGCATATGGAACACAAATTTGTATTTGAGATATATGATGGTTTTATTTATATCAACAAATTCAGGGTCGAATTTGAACTTTAAAAATTGCAACAAAACACGAGTATTAAACACAACACCAATTGAAATCAACAGGATAATGATCATGATGATTGACACTTTCCAACCAATCCCTTCTTGTTTTCCTTTTAGATTCGCGTTGGTGCAAATGGTACAAGTATTCAAAATTTGATTTCATTTGATGCAAAACAAAAAAATGTTCATCAACAAAAGTAGGATGGAAACAATGTTTTTTTTATAATGGAGGAATGACATGTTATAGAGTTTTATGAACCCAATGTTTCAGACTACCAAGTGACACCATCATCAGGGGATACGTCAATAGATTTAAGAAGATATTAAAGATGTATCCAAGAGCTAATCTTGAGAGTCAATAGATGGATTATGAAAAGGCATACTATAAGAGTTTTAGTTGGCCATAATCTGAATAATTTGGTAAATATTATGGTTTTAATTAATAATTCACTGTAATCTATTTGCATATATAAATTATAGGTTTAAAGTATTTTATTTATTTATTTATCATTAATTATATTATATTTAAATTTTATATTTTAATTAATTATATTAATTAGATAATTATCTTATTATTTAATATTCAGATTAATTATATAAATTATATCTTGGTTCAATAAACCTTTTTCTATTTTTTTTAACAAATAAACATTGTTGTTGTAATTTTTTTTTTTGAAATTAAAAGTCATAATAGTGGTATAATTTTTTTTTAAAATTAAAAGTACAAATGAATATATCTAGGGTGGAAGGACAGGTTGAGATATCTATTTATCATTAAGTCTGTAATAATACCTACATATTTTATGAAACTCATTTCATCAAATATCAATATTACTATCATTATATAAATTATGCGTTGTTGTTTCAATCTACTTTTTTATTTTAATATTAAATTAAAAGTCATTGTTATCTTAAATTTTAAGATTGAAAATGTTAACATCCTTATAAAAAAAATTGTAAATTTAAAAGTGAATATGTATAAGGTGGTAGTCCGAAACGTTGGGTTCATAAAACTCTATAATAGGTCATTCCTCCATTTTCAAAAATTCTCCTCACTTGTATGGATTCATTATTTAAAAACCATGTCTTTTGTCTAGCCTATTTTAGATATAGCCAACAAAACTTATTCCTCCTCTAATAGATTTAATCGCTTTGATGTAATAAATGTCATCATTGCTGTCCATGTCTACAGTTCAATGACAAAAACATACAATTAAATTTAGTACATACATATATATATGAAACAAAAATTTGAAAAAAAAAATTGAGTTGGCATAAATGTAATAGGATAAAAAACAAGGACAAAAGAAAGCACAAATAGCTAAACTTAAACGGATCAAAGAAGAAAATAACCACAAAAATATTATTGACCCATGAAACTACTTGCAAATGTTTACTAATTTTACCAATAAACAAATCTATTCAAATGGTCAAGAAGCATAACAAACAACCAATCGATGTGCAAACAAATAATTGCAAGTAACAACAAAGACATGCCAAAATAGTAAACTGCATTAAACATAAATACCTCTTAAATCATATCGACTTCAGTTGTTCACCCTCTTTCTTTCTAAGTGTAACATATGCACTATATTTCCTCTTTACATAACGTTGAAAAGAAAATGATGGTTAAATCCACAAACCATTTATATATTTCACTCTCAATATAGCTATAAATGCCAAGCTCGACCTCTCTACATCTCCAATATTTACAATGGCTCATTGAAAAGTCATCCCCTTTGATTTATGTATTGTCAATGCCCATGCCATTTTTGATGGCATCTCTCTAAGATTCCCCCTAACAACTAGAATAATGGAACAACGTTTGGACAATCCCTATCAAATGGAACACCACAGTACTTTTCAAAAATAATTGTAGCGAATTGTGGAAGTTGTGGTGGATTTGAACCTGACGCAAAGAAACTATCTTCAATATATCCAAGTGCACCATTAACGAACTAAACCTCAACCCACAAACTACACATTAATATAACACACTCTCCACGATATAGAAAAAATTCATGCTCCAAGACATCATCATCACTGTCACCATTTTATTCCCCCACTGCATTCAACAACACATCTTGCAATAGGACACTTTAATGATTTAAGAATTTTTCGATTGTGAAAATTGATGAGATTATTTGTCGCAAACAAGTGAATATAAAAATCAAATAAACTATTTTCCTTTCAATCCAAGAAACTATTGGCACACGTCATGAGAAGATCCCAATCAACAAGGAAAGGCTTTGGATTTCTAACATTAGCTAAAATATTGTGAAAAGATGTTTGTCTTGGATCATCTTCTTTTTGCCTATAAATTTTGTCCAAAATGACAACAATGTTGAAGCTTTCCAGCAAAATGTTCCCTGTTGTTCTACCTACATACAAGGGCTTATCCCTAATGGGGGTAACTACCTAACGTCACCCATAAGAATGATGGACGAACCAGCAAAAGGAGAATTCTTGTTTTCAGGAAAGGCTTCTCGCAAATGAGAATCTATCTGTATGGAAAGATTTGGACCTATAAATTGCATCTCACCAATCAATGTATACCAAATGTACCTCATTTCTTCTTGAACACTATGGGAGCCTCATAAGACAGTGGTTTCATATCTTTTATAGGAATTTTTAAATCATAATGTATTGTTTTACCATGTATGTTAAAAGAAATTATACGAGTTGGTGCGAGCAGTAACAAAGGACTTTTATCATTCATTATCAAATTAGAAAGAGTGTGAGAAATACAATCAATGAGAGAAGATTTTTGAGTTCAAACAGTTCCTTGAATAATCATTTTCAAATCACCATCGTTCATCCCAATAACAAAGTGTCAAAAAAAAACTCAAAAGTAGCTAGTTGCTTTCTAGTAGAGACGAATGCAACAAATATGTGTCCCCCACATACCTACCATTGACAACAACCGTAGACTGTGCTTCTTTTATAAAATGGATACCCTGTTCTAAGAAATCATTAGAGGGCATCCTTTCCTTCCAATTATAATGAATATCAAAGTCCCTTCAACCAATACTATGAAGGTTTGAAATGTTCACATTGCTTGGAGGAACCAACTGCGAAAAAACATGCCACTTTTCCAAATATCAGTCAAAATTTTCCTCATGTATAAGAGGCTCAACGTCATCTTCATTTCCTTCATCTGGAAAAGGGTCTTTATGAACATGCCAAGTGTGATATATCAAATTCCTCTAATTATGAATGATACTTTCAATTGTTAACCCAATATCTGAAGTAAGGTCATGAAATGGCTTGTAGAAAAGAAACTCACTACAAAAAAGGTTTCAGACTCTTATGACTCTTCATTAGGAACAACATAAAATGATGGCAAAGCACAAACAATAGCATGGATATGTCGTGCCTCCCATAGGTCCTAGCTACACTTTGCATCAAAATTCCATTATCTTTCTATTTATATCAAGCACAAATGCTCCAAATAAATGGGTTGACTTTGATAAACCTCATTGAAATTGTTTTTGCACAAAACTTCACTAGAGTGCAGTAAAATGCTTTGGTACACTTTCTTCCCAACATTCAACGAGAAAAAATTATGACTGCAAACAACAAGAGGGATCTTTAGCAACAAATAATAGGTTCCTTGCGCTCCAATGTCGTGCTCAACAAGTGTTTTAGTAAGGAACCTTCTATATGCAGATACCATGGGAGCCTTAGCCCCACTCCCACCAACAACTATTGTCAACATGTGGTGATGACTTTCTGATGTTCTCTCTGCCTTCGAAGCATATTACACAATATACTTCAAAACTACATGTCAAGACACAACTGGTTGGAAATCAACATTTGCTCGCCACATTGCTAAAAGATCGACATTATGTACATTTAAGAGGTCATCATTTTGAGTCAGATTATACTCTTTTTTTTTCTTTTTCATCTATGTACAATGTCAAATCGGCGTGAACCTACCATGGAGAATCATAGTGACACAAAAGAACATACCATTTTTTACATAAACAGGAACCAACACTGCATTTCGTATGCCTCCAGACACGGTTCACCAAATGTTCATAATCCTCTTCAGGATTGCAAGAAATTATTTGTTGCATGTTTAAAAGTCATGGATCATTGTTCAGACTTTGATGGATCATGGCATTTTGACAATGTATGTCACATGGATTCCAAGCTGTAACATATTTTACGAAGAAGCACATTGTTGCATCAACATCAGGGGTGTTGGACCAATCCAATGTTTCCATATCCAATGCTCCAAGCAACCATATGAATCCATGGATGTGAGACAAACCTCTATGCTACTACTCGTACTTGCAAAAATTTCAAACATGCAGTTAACATATATTAACCAATGATAATAAAATAACTTTTGCTTCAAATATTTAAAAAATGACTTGGAAAGGAATAGCAACAAACCTATACCAAAAGTATTTAGGGCTAAGATATCCCTGCAATACTATCTCATGGAAGATATTAAATCTTTGGTGCATGTACATAGCCACTAAATTTGGGTACCAAATAACATTTTCATTTTTTTCGGCTTGCTCATTTTTTGGATGAGAATGCCTTTTTTAAGGCATTATAGCATGCAATTTGGGCCATTTCGTGTTAGCTGCACTCAAAGTAAAAAAAAAAAGTACAACAACTCAACTGGGTGATCAGTTGGTGCTACACACTCCTCTAGTTATATTCCTATGAAGTAGACCAACTTAGATTGTTTGATATGGTGGATATGTAGTGGGGTATTCTCAACTATGTTTAGCTGACAAGTATAGGCACATATGATTGGTTTCATATTCACATAAATAAATCCTTTCAAAATTCTTAAATTAATTTTTGAAGAGTAATTTTGGGTGTATTGTTACATTTAATTAGCTAATGCACTATATATATTGTACAAGTTGAACTATTTTGTTAGTTTGATGAAAGTTCCGTCAACAAAAAAATTATGGTTCCATAGACTATTTTTGGTCTTGTAAACAAACATTAAAATATCATTTCATTTCACTATTCCTCCCCTACTACTCTTCTTCCTTACCAAGTTGGGAGAGGGCTCAAAGCCAATAACACTTACTGTAAATAAACTCTATTCCGTACTAGGCTTCCTAGAAGACTTAGTATTGCAGTCCTTCCTAGTTTGTTGTGCCAAATTCCTGAGTTATGCCCTCTACAATAGTTATATAATTATGGAGATGTAGAATGCTTCCCAAGTCAAGAGTATCATGAGAAAATAAGAAATAACCTCCCAACCAGATCCTCTTCTTATAAGTATCAATACTACCCTCCTCTTTTTCAATTTATTGCAACTGGGATGATTTGACATAGAGTAGGTGCCACTGTTTGTGAGAGAATGCCTCTCTAATTTTGCTCATGCCTCAGTAACCTAGTTCGCTCATCCTGGGTATGCAAATAAACATGAGTAATAATGCCAAGTTAATTTTGATCACTCAGAAATAGAGCTCGGGCCTTTCTCTACTACGTACCACTTAAGAATGAACCCGTAAATCATTAACAACCCAATACTTGCCTAAATTGATTTTCTTTTGTACCCCAGTATCCCTGAGATGAGTAACTCAATGCTCTTTAGAGAAAAACACTAGCTGGTAAGGGAGATGGATCCTCTAATTGTATGCAACAATATTTTCTCCCATGTACGCTCTTCATCCAATATCACTTAGGAGATATTGTCTCTTTCCCACTCAACTTATTGCTGGCCCTAGGGATTCTCTATGAAAGTAGAATAGTTACATGCCTATATGCAATATCGAATATTGACGTATTGATTTCATGTCTCCTGTTTAATTCTCTTCCTCTAAGCATAATCTCTTACCCACTACTCTTCTTCCTTACTAGGTTGGGAGAGGGTTCGATGCTCTTCCTCCACGTGTAATCTCTTAACCTATACTATTCTTCCTAATTCAGTTGGGAGAGGATTCAATGCTCTTCCTCTGCACATAATCTCTTACCTGCTACTCCTATTCCTTACCAGGTTAGGAGAGTGTTCAAAGCACTCCCTCTGCGCATAAGATATTATATTATGTTGTAGAATTCAGGACGAACCTGTTGATCTTGAATTGGTTTGTATATTGGGTCGTAGAATCTATTTATTCATGATATACAAGGGTTCAAGACCTCAGAAGGAAAATAAGTCAAGAACGATGGTGTTAATAGTGGGGAGAGAGATTTTTCAGAACAAATCATATCAATATGGTGAATCTAGATAGACATATCAGCAAGATATGAAAAGTATGGATGAAATCACAAACTCAGAATTTAAAGGACGAGTAGGAAATTGACAAAAAAAAAACTAGATATCACAAGTATTATCACCTAGGGCACATAGATTGCCTTATCATCAAGATAGTAGATATTTGCATTCATGTTCCTAATGCAAAATTATCATCCTTGTCAACATTGGTTTCTTATTGCTTTATCTGGAATTATTGGTGAAGAAGTTATTGTGTTCATGAAAGATATCATCAGAGGAAAAATCACTCCCTCAAAACACGAATATCTAGGGCCAAACCTAGACCCAGAGCCTCAAAGTTAGTCTAAGATTCAGAGCAACTTTACTTGTAATAGGAGTTGTAATTTTATTTCATGTTGGTCTCTGCATTTGTAGATTTGGAAGACTAGGCCTTAGAACTAAATGGGATATCCATGAGGTAATATACACACTAGTCCAAGCACTTTCATGGATTGTATTTGGTGCAGTAAATTGGAAATGAGAATAAATTCAAAGCTACAACACATCCAAAGTCTCTATATTTGTGGTGGCTTATGAATTTCATTTTGAATACAATATTATTTATCTCTGCAATCATCAGGTTCATGTCCACACATCCTAATCCGTATAGTATTCTCCCTCTTGATGACCTTTTTTCATAGATAATTTTCCCTACTTTTGGATTTCTACTAGCATTAGCTCTCAAAGGCACCACATGAATCACCATTGTTGATGAAAAAAAGTTACACTAACCTCTTCTAGATGGTAGCACTGTAAATATAGGCACTGAGAAAGAATTAATAACTCCTTATGCTACAACAGGTATTTTGTCAAGGGCTACATGGTGATGGATGAATCCTATATTGAACAGAGGTTGGATAAATTCTTTGTAAATGAAAAATTTTCCTGCATTGACACCTAGTGATAGCTCTAAAAATATGTTTTAAATTTTTAAATCAAACTGGTCTAATGACATAGTGAAACACCAACACCTTGTACACCTTACATTGCTTCGATGCTTTTGTCCAAATTTTGTGCTTATTGCATCCCTAGCCATTGCAAAACTATGTGTGATGTATATTGTCCTAGTTTTGATACAATTTTTATTTATATTTTACATATCGAGATCAGAGCTTTCCTTATGAAGTCTCTATCCTTGTATTGATGCTATTTTCAGAAAAATCCATTAAAGTTATTTGTTCCCATCAGTATAACTTTCAGTGTCAGAAGTTGGGCATGATGATAAGGTCTACTCCGATCACAACTTTATACAGAAAGGGTTTAAGATTGTTAAGTTCCACTAGGAAAGCTCATGGTGTTGGATAGATTGTAGATTACATAGTTTGGGATGCTCAAAAACCTTTAGATATGATGTTACAACTTCATTACATCTGGATGATGGCTCTATGGGTTGGGGCTAATTTATCAATCCTGTTTGGGGTTTTGGGCATCTCTATGTTGTCTGGACTTGTTTACATGGCACTATAATGGGAAATTTAGCTTGGGGATTCAAGAGAAATAGGAGATATCAGTTTCAATTAATGAAAATGTGTGATCTTCATACAACTAATGGCTTTTTCCATTATATGAGGGTTATCAAACTTCAAGCATGGGAAGACGATTTCCAAACACGTGTAGAGTCTTTTGGGAATTTTGAATATGAATGGCTCTGCAGAAATGTGTATTCTGTTTCAGTGAATAAATTACTCTATGGAGAATGCCTTCACTTGTTTCAGTACTGACATTCACTACATGGAGCATGCCTTCACTTGCTTCAGTAGTGACATTCAATACATGCATTTTTGTAGGAGAAAAACTTATAGCATGGAAGGTGGTCACTACAACATCTTTTATCAAAATTCTTCAAGAACCCATTAGGAACTTTGCTCAGGCTTTAATATCTATCTCACAAATAATGGTGTCCTTGGATAGACTTGATAGGTATATGACCAACAAGGATATTGATCCTAAGGTAGTCAAAAGGTTATCGCCAAGGAAAGAGATTGTCATTGTTGTTGAAAATAGTACTTTCTTTTGGGATGAAGAGAAATCCAAATCCACTCTTCATAATATCAACCTTGAGGTTCGAAGTGGATCTTTGGTGGAAATGTTTGGCACAATTGGATCTGGGAAGTCCTCTTCACTGTCATCCATTCTTGGGGAGATGCCAAAACTCTCTAGCATGGTATAACTATTATCCCTACTATCATATTTACTTTCATCTCCATCTTCCTCTTTTGGTCTTCCACTACATTAAAAATATGTATTTATAACTTGATAACATTATCAAGATAATTGTTACAAAACTTGTTAGAGTTTCCTAGTCAAACTTAGGCCCATAGAGAAAACAAGCCAAAATGAATTTCTTGCAAGTCGAACTTGCTTCTTGTTGAGTACAAAATTGCCATTCTTTTAAGAAAAAATAGCATAGTTTTCCTGATCTTTTCCTGTGTTTGAGCCGGTCACTTATTCTCTAGTCTCACCCAAGTTTTCACGGAGCTAAGTTTTGTAACTATAAGAACCAAAACATGGGAAGGCTCCTCCTATGAAATAAATGTGAGATTTCAATAACTACAAACCAAGGAAAACTGTATATTAAACAGAAGAAACTTGTACCCATTACAAGTTTTGATTTCGAAGGACTCATATGACTAGTTGTTCTTAGTACGCTAAACTTGATTTATTGCAAGACAACCAGATGAAAGAAATGGTAGTCAAAAGAATAGGAACAGTAGTTGACTTGAAAAATGTCACTTCAGAGGTATAATAGACTCATTTGTTGTTAATTAATGATTCATTGATTCATCAAACATGACTTTTCTCTTAGATTTCTTTCCATCATTCAAACTAAATAGGTCTACTAGATTAAACTCTAGTTCTCGCCAATTTTGTCTGAAATCACTTAGATCTAGGATCTCTGTCTCCTTAAGAGAAGCAAACTAATTTTACTAGAGATGCAACTTTTGTAACGAAATCCCATACTACTTGTATGGGAATTTTAAAACTAACTTTACGTTTTTCTTGTGCACAATTTCAAATATTTTTTCATCTCTTCTCAACATTCTTTTCCTTTTCCCGCCTCTTTTTCCTAACTATAACTTTATTTTGTTGTACCTCTTACCTTGCGATTCCTTAGCTAAATTTCTTCCTTCTTGAACTAAAAGTTGATGATGGTTTCTTCTCTCTTGTTTTGCGACTTTATTTCTTTACATTTATTTCTATTCCAATTAGAGTTGTCTTCCAAGTTCGCTTTAGTATCTGATGGGGGTTTTCCTCGATTCTTCAATTTCTTAGGTTTTCTTGCGTAAACCATTCTCCTTTTTCCCTTCTCCTTTTATATGAAAACCCTTCTTTCCTTTAGCAGTTATGTTATCGAGAGGGAAATAATAGGGCTATATGACATATTCATGGACAGACTGGCACTGAAGGGTAACCTTTTCCTAATCTAAAACTAGTTTCTAGGTAAAAACATTGAATTTCAGAGGAATCTCTATATGAAGATCCATTTCCAAAAATAATAATACAAGACATGTGATCAACTATCGTAGGTTGCATTGTCAGGTACTTTCTTAGAAAATTTCCAATACTCTACAAGGCTGATTCATACCAAAATTATGTTAACAAATATAGGAGTTAAAATCAAAATGACGGTTTCAATTTTTTCTATGAAAGGGTTGAAATTTGAAATTTGCATGCCATGGTTTCAACTTTCAACCAAGGTTTTCCTTCCACAATTAACATGGCTCGACTTTTAGAACAACTAGTTTATTTTCTTGTAACTCGAAAATCAAAATAGAGAAACCCCTACCATGGTATTGTGTATTCATAGAGAGAAGTGTTTTAAACACCAATCCAAAATAGTACTGAAATGAATTGACCAATGCAAAAATCTAGAGCTCTGGACAGCTAGAAGCTTCTAATCCTGCAGATTCGATATGTGCACAAAAGACAACAATGGGAGAACACTCACATAACAAGAAAATGCAAGAGAAGAATTGTCTCAACTATACACATTGTACTAGTGTAGTTTGACTCATCCAAGGCTCTTCTATTGTGTCTTGTGGAGTCTTCACTATCCCCCACACTCACTAAAAAACTCACCAACAAACTCACCACTTTCTATACTCACCATAAAATTGCCATACTCATCGATACTCGCCATATTTTTGGGCACTAAATTCATTTTATTTTTAGGTTCATTTGTATTTGTTGAGTCTTTCTGAAGTCACTGAGTCATGCCAAGTCATTGAGTTTTTTTGAGTCCTAGGCTAGTTGAGCCTTTGTCAAGTTTGAGTGTGACAACATTTCATTGTTGTTAGGGTTCCATAACCACCTTAACTTCCATAGTTAGTGGTTGAGCCCTCACTAATGGAAGTCCATTTGGTGGTTATGGTTTTCATAAATTAGAAGTTATATATATATATATATATATATTATATATATAGTAGTAGAATCTATGTGATGGGTTATTAAGTGAATATTATAGTGTTTGGAGCTCCTCATCTTGGAGATTTCCCCCTAGAAAATGTAAGTGAACATTTCATTTAGTTTGGAATATCAATAAAGGATTGCTTAAAGTGGCATTTTCCAATTTTAGTTATATTATTTTCTTTTCACAGATGTATTCCATCTATCTTATTTAATTTATTCATGCATTTATATTATACCCTTTTTTCTCGAAATATTCTATTTCAACTAACAAGAAACACCACAAATACAAGTGGTCTCGGAGCACTTTCTCATGCCAACACAGGTTCGAATTTTAGAAAAAATTATTTACACTGGTACAAAATGGCTAATTAGTTACTAAAACAACAACAAAAATTTTCATATAAATGACTATTTTTCATTCAGTGACCAGTAGTAGCTAATTTATAGTATCTTATAACACGACCAACTTTTAGTCGTTTTTAGCTTAGTCCTTAATTGATTGTCTCAATTTATCATCTAGCAGTATATTTAGTCATAAATTTGGTTTTTCATTTAGTCATTAATTGCCACAATTAATGACCAAATATATAACAAAATATATTACTATATGATCATCCGAGAAGACAAATTAATGACCAAAGAAATTTGACCAAAACGTTGGCTGTGTTATAAGATATTGTAAATTAGCTACTAATAGTCATATATATGCAAAATTTGTCATTTGTAATGAGAGATTAATCATTTGCAATAGTTATTTATATTTCTTTGGTGGTTTCATATTCATTATATAAACAACTAATTTAGTAGTTTATATTCATTTAATCTATTTTCATTAATAATCATTATAAACGACTAATTTAGTTGTATATTCATTTTATTTGTGTTCATCATTAATCAATATAAACTACTAATTTAGTAGTTTTAGATTCATTTTATGTGTTTATTATTAATCAACATAGGTTAATTAGTATGCTTTTGTGGCTAAATTAAAAAAACATCATACAATGTGCATTAGTCGATTTAAGGAAAATTCAAAATTACATATGTTAGTAAAATACTAAACAATCTAAAGTTCAACTATAAATAATTTCAACCACATAAATTATATTATATGAAATGTCGAGTACTACAATATGAGTTTCCAACTTAACATTAGTTAGACTACAATTTACACATGAAATGTTGTTTCATCACTATAAAACATTATCATTGTGTTGTCAAGTCATTGCAGGTGAATTCACCAACTATGAAGACTTGAAGATCAATCTTTGTGTGTGTGTCTTATGCGGGATATTTGATTTAAGGGTACCACTAGACTGGTTCTCTTCTCTCTCTTTTTTCATTTGTCGCTCCAATGTTAGTGTTATCCTCTTTCTTCAAATCCTGCTGCTTACCATCAATACTCAGTTCTTTTTTTGAAGATAAAAGAACATATAATGCATAGTGTAATACATGCAAAGCGATTAACCCTAGAATATAAATGAAAGTAGACTATAAAGGATTTGTATTACATATACCTCAACATCAACAATTTTAAAGCCATTCTTCCCCGTAAAAGTAAGAAACTTGAACAAGTTTTCTTTAGTTGAGCGGTAGTGGACATTATGTGGCCAGATGACCTGTATAAACAAATTAAAGTGACCATAGAAAATAACACCTTAGTAACTTAGTATTAAGACTTCAGGGAAATCTTAGGCACAATCATGCCAACTAAGTTACATGCTAAAAATATCAGGCTATAAATAACTTGTCAAAACAAATAATCCGAGGTGTGATGTCTAATCCCTATCATTTTATTTGTAACAATAATTTTTTTGTCTAATGAATTAACTTGGTCAAGTATATAAAAACATGTGCTCAAATAACAACATGAAAGTAAACTTTTCTAATAATCATGAAAATCTTTCAACACAAAATAGTAAAAAGGATTTCAATCAATATCATGTAGTATTAATTTCATCTTCAAGCTTTGGTTGTTGTTTAAACATACATAATACCAAGTACCTTCAATTTCACAGTTAAAATACAAAGCAAAAAATCGAAATAAACGTTCAAATGCAATCAAACAATAAAGAAAGGATATCATGATATGGAGATTGCAATTATAGAAAAGATGTTTACCTGTCCATCGATATGTTATCATGCATTCCTAAAACATTTGCTTACCCAAAATAACCATGAGATGAAAGAATCACAACATTAAAAACCATAGGAATACTTACTAGAAACATTTCCAAAATCGATGGCTGAAGTGCCTGAAGGATCTCCAACAACAAATGAGTCATATCCAAGACATGATCTCTATATTGTCTCCCCATCCTTTTTCCGTTCACATTTCATGTAACCTGCCCACACCAAACTCAAGTAACAATCAAATGAAGGCATTGACATTTGTTTTTATATTTTATATATATAAACTTTGAATATAGTTCGTTTTGGTAACATATTAATTAGTATCTAAAGCCTTCCTGGTGAATGTATCAATCAAGTAGAACATCAGAAAAATTGACCTCAATGAGGTCATCTAACAATTTCTACAATATCAATATTTGTCTTGCTGTGATATCTTCAATACAAAAAAGAATATATCTATAAAAGAAAAAGCCATATATTACTTATTTTCAAACTATGTATATGTTGTATTCTTAGGCAAATTTTTAAGATGTCCCTTTACCTTTAACAAAGTGGATTGTAGCTTGGTTAAACTCTATATCCTTTCATTCAACATCAATTTTTGCAAGATAAATGTCACACATTACTCTTTCCAATTTCTTAGCGTTCTAGATATGATAAATTGAAAGTCACAATATAAAATCAAGAGAAAACCGTTTTCTAAGAAAAAAAAAAAAACAGAAAATGCCTCTCATAAAACTTCACACCTCAGAAATTAGTTTTCCACGTGCTCAAACTAAAGGTGATATTCTTTGAATCATCTTTGCATCATATTTAATGGGATATTCATATGTTTACCATGATTTCAATTTTGTGCTAAAAGAAATATATAAATCTTGGTTATTATCAGTGTACTTCATGTATATTTCAAAAAAATAATGTCATTAGAAGGTATGGAGAGAGAAACATTGTCATAACTAGGATTCTCTATCTTAGTTTTCTTTGAGTTGAGTTGGTATTTGAATATATAGTTTTCTCTAAAGAAGTGAAATAAAAATATGAGAATTGAAATAACCCTTTGTATTTTTAATTAATACATATTATATATATCTAAAATAGCCAGGTCATCCTTCTATGTTATTTAATAGAGATTTATTGGCATAAAATAATAATGGATTAACTATCAAACATAATGATGCAATATATTAACCACGGAAAGAAAAGTGACAAGGCTTTCATATTTTTGTGCTTGAAGGAAATCCAACAATGGTTGTGTTCTTTCTTTATCATGAAATAGTAATGAAGACAAATGTTGGTTTAGAAATTGAACTCCATTTCAAATAGGATATGGTCATGTTCAGTAAGGAAAGGATGAATTAAAGGGCTTAAGGTCTAGCTCCAATACATAGTTATCCTTGTCACTACAAAATACAAATTTGTCATCATTTTCTTATCCAATTAAAAAGAAAAGTGAGATTGTATTTGTGCACTTGTGATAGTATATGAAAAAGGGAGCACGACTGGAAATCAAAGTGTGTTGTCCCATCATCCAACCTACTGAAAACATGTATATTCAGTTGTCGACTACAGTGGAAATCTAATGTAAAACCCACTCAAAATGATATTTACATGACGTAGTCGTAATGAACTAGTACAATAGAAGCATCCTAACTCATAAAAAAGAGATGATACAAAAAATAATGGAACATTATTTTGTACCACATAATTGGCATGAATAAAACTTCCAAATAATTCATCCAAAAAATGAGAAGAAATTATGAAAAAAGAATATATCATTAGTGGTTTGTACCATCTTTAACACATTGTTGACAGTGCTGGAGCCACTAACATGTAAGAAGATATCCCCAATAAGAAGTCCCAATTAGACCTTAGACTATTTGGTGTAGGAGTCCCAGCAGTGGGTCATACGGTAATGCCCTAACCACGGTTTCGCACAAAAAAAAGTAAGATAATTGTGTTGGTAGCAAGGGTGTGAGAACTATAGTAAGTCAAGGAAGGTGCATGAGAGGTTCTAACACACTGAGGGTGAGGTGAGTGTGCCACTTGGAAACCTGTGATAGTACGCAGTTAAGAACGGAACACATGAGTGAAGATGCATCACAACATGGAAGGAAAGTTAGTAAGAAATCCAAAGTGATGGTTAAACCAACAACACATTTAAGAAATATTCATACATACTTATACAAAATAGTCCATACATGCATGCGTAAGTAAACATATACATATATCACTTAGAGTAAACTAGATAGCATAGAGTACAATACAACATATGAATGAAACATGTTGGCTCTTGTTATATTGAGAGGTGTGAGTTCCAGTCTTACAATACATCCATGTCAAAGCACTAGTTCTGATAGTGGAACGTTACAACCACAACCACCTACTCCTCCAAAGAGATGTACTAGCTCTGTGGAATGGAGAAGGCAAGACTCATTACAATACATTTCAATCTCTCTCCAAGATAGTCTTATCGGAAGCTTGGCTCACCAAAAGCCTTTACAATGAGTTATGAGTTTCTATTCATAGTAAAGGGTGGGGTGAGTCTTGAAATTCCCCTTTTCAACAGTTCATCTACCCTCATGAATCTTCATCTACTCTATGACCATTACATCAAAGTATCGCCACATGAACTTCCACTTGAAAAGACATTACATTATAATTCACGTGTGCTCATGTGAGACAAAATGACTTGAGAAAGCCATGCAAGACATCATTGACACTCAGTCCTATTGTGGTGAGACCAACTCTTTGACATGCTTGTGATGGTGAAGGTGGTGAGTGGATGCCAAGCTTGGTTTCACATAACGGTGTGCATGCGCTCAACGATGACATCTTGTTGAAGCAAACTCTTGCCTCCATTGTATCCAAGTGAATTGGTATGGTTTCTCCATCCAAAATACCTGCTAGCATGCACATGGTCTTCTTCAGTGTGTCCGAACCAAGAATACACTGATGCATAATGTCCGTGTTAATATCCTAGTGTGTGCTGGTGGTCATGCACAACAACTGTTAACTACACGTTCAGCTCCAGTTAGAATTTCTTCCTGTCTTTGCCTCATTGAGTGTACTGAATGGGTGCGATCACATGCCTGTGCATGATGACATGCATGATGCTGAATTCCCTTGCATGTGATCAACAAAACTGATCACCATGTATACTCTGTGTTAGTTGCTGGGATGGATATTTAACTTGTACGAGTGAAGTTTCATCCGTGAGTGCATGTTTTTCCTGCTGCTATACCTGTTCTTGTTGCAATTCATTCTCTTGTCTATGTAACTCCTGTTCTTCTTTGAGTTTCTACTTGAACACATGCAACACCTTCTTTGTGCAATAGTGAGATGTTAACGAAAACTGAAACGATGCTAGTATAGGCTAGTATGTATCAAAATGACAGTAAGTTTTCACTGAAATCAAGAAGACAATATTCTTATGAAGCAAAACATAAAAAGCATTAGAAATGAAACACAAGACATGAAAGGTGAGCTTCCCTAAAAAAGCTTATATGAATGTGCCAACGACTCCTAGACGCAATGTGGGATTATAGAGCTACAAGGTCGATGTGAGGAATGAGCTCTACATAATCTAGTTGATGATTTTTTGATAAGATTGAGGTTGTGACGTGCATTCCACAAATTTAGGAAAAACGACATTTGGCTGGAGGTTTCTAAGATGATCCTTGCATGCAACCTCCAGCTGCTAAAAGTAGATCCTTCAATCAAGGGATGCCTTTGGATAGTGACTTTGGAGAAGTAGCCTATGCATGAAGATCTATTTTTCTTGGTCCTAGAGTGAATTGTTCAACTCAATTGCATGTGCAAGGGGTTGCTCAACTATTGGGAGAAAATGATCATTTCTAGGAGGGAGCTCGGTTGGCTTCCGAGGAGAACTGCACAATTTTAAAGCCAAGCAGGCTGCTAGATAGACATAATTGCGCAATTTGTGGAGGGAAGGTTGGCTTCCCTCCAGAATTGCACAATTTCTTAAGGGAGCTACTCAACCTACAAATGGACCAATTCCAGAGGAGAAGCACATGAGGGGAATGCAACAAGCTTTGATGGATAGGCTTTCATTCTGTAAGAAAATCACTGAAGCTCTTGTACTTGACGAAGCAAGACATTCTGTTACGAAAGGTTAGTAGGGAGGCTACAAAACAAAGCTAAGGAAAAATATTGGAGGGTGGTTGTAGCCACTACAACACTTGGCAACACACTGGTAGGACTCTAGCTCTCTGAATGGACCTTGTTCATGAAAAGCAAGTCTAACACCTTTGCAAGTATTGTTCAATTTTTAGTTCTTCTTAGTTTCCACGCTTTCTTAATTATAAGATGTAGCATCTGCCAAGCTCTTGGTCGTTTGACAAACATTCCAAGCCAATACAACACAGTTGTTTGGATTGGGGTCAAGGGGTATATTGGCGCAAAAGAAGTATATTCATCAGAGTCTTAGTTTCATCTCTGGTGTTGCTCCACTACTAGAAATCCTTGACAGTACCCTGACGGAGTCACATAGGAACACAACCATGGCTCCATGGCCGGCGAGCCTAGTCATTACCTTGAGAGAGTTACATGCATCACCTCTTTGTGTAGGAAGCCTTTCTCTTCTTTCTCCTTACTCATTTTCATTTCTTTTAGAGCTTTTCTACTTTTTCATTTTTTCATCTTCATAATTGTGCATAACACTTATTCATTGCAGAGGTAGAAGAGGGATCCCGACTTATTGAGACCAGAAGAGGTTTTTCCAGTAGAGAAGTAGTTTATTATACCTTTGATGTGCCTATTAAGGTTTTTCCCCTCACCTTACTCTACTTGACTAGGCTGACAAGGGTTAACCCAAAAACAATCGACCAGAGTAGGTGATACTAGTTAGTGTGCAAGTGTTGTATTTTCACCAAGGTTTCCATTGAATAGTATGTATTTTCCATTCATGTATCATGGACTGAAGACAACAAGTTATTACATAAGAGAGCAAAAAATAGATAACCAAATGTTGATAGCTGTACAAGTCCTCTTGTACTCTACCCAGCTTGTTCCAAGAGTCATACATGGTTTCATGCGAAACTAAGCTATGAACAAAACAAGAAAACAAACAACAAAGAAAAGCAGAAGCAGAAGCAAAAGCAAAAGAAAAGCGAGTAATAAAACAAGCAAGCAGACAAACTAGCCAATAAAGAAAGTAAGGAAACAAGCATGTAAGCAAACAAACTGAAACCAAATGGTACATTGGCCCTCTCACGTGAAGTGATAATTCCAATGCATCCACCAATGCATTGGTTGACCTGTGTTGGTGAAGGCATGGTTTCTGAACAAGACAACTCTGTGAACTAGCAAACAAGAAATATGTAATAGTGAAGACAAACACACTCCAAGTTTAAAAGAATCTACATAATGAAAATGAGTGAAAGTGCATGACATGCATTCTGTGGAACTGCCATGGTGCTATACTACACTATCTGTATATTTTAAGTGTATGCATTCTCTTAACTGTGACAAGGAAGAAAAAATGAGAAAGGTATATCACTTATGTTGTGCATGTGTGCTTGCTATGTAAGATTCCTCCAATACATGAGTGATGGGATCATGTAGTTTGAGTGGAGGAAGCAAAATATGGTTGTTTCATTGATCTTCAATTCAAAGCAGAGAGTGATGGGGAGCCTTGAGTGTTTCAGCAATTTCCTGACCGGAAGTGAAACCATCCTTAGGACAGCGAGGGCTTGACATAACCACTAGCTCAGCCTGAAGTGCCTTGACATACTCCAGGGTTTCAAATTCATTAACAGATAGATCATCATGGACCAGTGTCTTGGACAGATTAACAATGATTGAATCAAAATCTTTATCAGATGAGGAAGTGGATAGATAAGGACAACCAAGATCAGTAAATTCAGGATGTTTGTCGGCATCCTCATGATTTGATGAATTGGGCAAAGGGGTAGATGGGAAGCAAAGATGTTCACCCTATGTGTATTCAGCAAAGTGTTGTAGCGACTACAACCACCCTCCAAAAATTTTCCTTAGCCTCGTTTTTGAGCCTCCCTTCCAACCTTCATAGCAGCTTTCCTTTCTTCTTAAAATTCATGAGCTTCAATGCCTTTCTTTCACAATGGAAGCTTGTCAGTCACAACTTGATCCATTCCCCTCACAAGCTCCTCACCTGGACTTGGTCCAACTATAGGCTGAGCATCTTCCCCTTCAAAATTGTGCATTTCTGGAGGGCAACCAACCTTCCCTCCAAGAATTGCGACATCCTCTGAGATAGCCTACTTGGCTCCACGATTGCACAATCCTACTAGCTAACCCTCCTAGTAGGATTTGCACCAATTTTCCCATTAACAGGCCATTTGGCCTAGGATTTGTGCAAATATGGGTAGCAATTAGCTACTATGCCCAAAAATTGCGTAAATATCCTAGGAAGCCAGCCCAACTTCTAGCTAGAAATGCATGTTTTTCTCCAGCAGTCAAGCAGTCTCTTGCCTATGCAGCTAAGTTGATTGGTTCCCTCTAGGACTTATCAAAACATACTTGCATTCATAGGTGGCTTCTCCTAAGGTAGCATGTAAAGGCAACCATTGTCTTAGAGATCTATGTTTAGTAGTTGGAGGTTACTTGCAAGGAGACATCTAGAAACCTCCAACCAAGTGTCGCTTCCACTAGATTTGTGGCATGCACATCACAATATCGATGTTATCAAAACTCATCAGGCATATGTTGTCAAGATCATATCTCACATCCAACTTGTAGCTCTGACATCCCACATCACATCTAGGAGCAGTCAGCACATTAATCTCAACTGTTTTGGGGTAAGCCCACTTCCCATGCCTTGTGTTGAATTTCTGTCGCCTTTTGTGTTTTTTCTTGTGGGAGTATTGTTTGCTTGATTTATTTGAGCACTTGTTGTCATTTACATTTATACTAGCTTGTCCTAGCTCTGTTTAAGTTTTTGTTTCTATCTATGTGATGTCATGTGCATGAAATTGTTTTGCACGGATGTTCGCCCAACCAACGAACTTCCTCAGCCACATGCATGTTGATCTGTTTGCTAAATATTTCATCCTTGTTTTGCATGCATTGTTAATCACTTTTGCTATCAATTAGTGTCACCATGCATTTACTGTCTTAGTTTCTTTCAGTTGCCCGTCGACAAGTTTGGCCAACCTTGGCATAGACTCTACCTTCACCAAGGCTACATTGTGCAATCTAGGGAAGGAAGGCTTGAATTCCTCTCTAGATTTGCACATTCCTACCCAGCACTAGCCTCCAGGACTATTTTTCGCATTTCTGGAGGACCAGTGGCTACTTGGCCCAAGAAGTTACACAAATATGTCCTGGGCCCAACAGTCCTTCCCAGCTGGAATTGCGCATTGTGCAATCCAAATAGTCAGCAGCGAAATTGGACTATGCATTGTGCAGTTCTAGCAGTTGGTTAGTCTCCCAATAGCCGAGACTGTGCCTTTTGTAGCCTTCGTAGTCGGTCTCCTGACCTCCTGACCAAGATTGCACAAAATTCATGATCATGCAGCCATGTATGTTGCAAGTCAGTTCTCATATTCATTTTGGTTTTTGACTGATATATTGCTTGTCGTGAGTGTTCCCATGTCTGTAGGTTTTGTGGGTGTTCATCTGCCTCTTAGCAGTACATGTACAATGGTTTCTAGGAGAGTAGAGATGAAGACACCATTCAAAACACACTTGGGTATGCATTCAATAAAGTGTCTATGGACTTGCTTATCCATGAATACATCAAGTTTTTCATAGACAAGGACATCAACATATGACAAAAACAAAATCACAATGAGCAACATCATGAACAACAGCTAAAGACATCATACCAAAGGCAATGAATGCAAGAGGAGGGTTGTGGACAAAATGGAGGTGGAACAAGGTTGCAAGCTCAAGAAGGTCTATTGATGATGAAAGAAACTTTGGAGACTTTGGGTATGATGTGACGGTGCGTCATGAAGATCGTGTGAAGGTAGAAGACGAAACAACGAAGGAGTTTCATGTGTTGAAGCAACAACTCAGGAAGAACATGAAGCTACACAGACAGATGAATGGGTTAGACAGGAAAAAGAACAATAGTGGGCACAACATGCACTCACGGATGAAATTGTGCCCATATAGGATCCATCCCAATAGCTGACACAGTGGAGAAATGGTGAACAATGTTGTTAATCACATGTAAGGGATTCAACAACATGAATTTTTTTGAGTGCATGCATGAAATCCAACCCATTCATCACACTTACCAATGCGAAGACAAGAACCAGGTCCTTCTGGGGCTGAACATGTACTTCGACAAGTTGATGCACATGACCACTAGCACACACTTGAAGATCAACGTGCACACTATGCATAAGTGTGTTTCTGGTTCAACCATACCCAAGAAGAACATGCACATGTTAGAAAATGAGTTAGATGAAGGGGTCGAACCAATGCACCAGTTTCAATAGAGGTAAGAATTTGCTTCAACAAGATGTCACCATGAAGTACATGCAGACCATCACGAACGACCAAGCTTGGCATCAAATCACCACCTTCACCATTGCAACCATGTCAAAGAATTGGTCTCATCATAGTAGACTGAGTGTTAGTGATTTCTTGCAAGGCTTTCTCAAGCCATGTTGTCTCACATGAGTACATGTGCATTGTAATGTTGAGTCATGTCAAGTGTATGTCAAGTGTCAAGAGTGAATGTAACATTCATAGAGTAGGTGAAGAGTCATGAGGGTAGTTTAATGGTCACAAAGGGGAATGTCAAGGGTCACTCCAACCTTTTCTATAAATAGTCCCTCATAACTCAATGTATATGCTTTTGGTCAGCCAAGCTTCTGATAAGACTATCTTGGAAAGAGCTTGGATAGTATTGTAATGCACCTTGGCTTCTCCACCGCATGGAGCTAATACATATCTTTGGAGGAACATGTGGATGCGGCAATAGCATCCCACTGTTGGGTCTAGGAGGTTTACATGGATGTATTGTATGATCAAGACTTACACTTATTTATATAATAAGAGCCAACACATTTTCATGCATATGTTGTGATTGTAGTTGGATTGCTCAGTTTCCTTAATGATATATGTTGTTTAACTTACGTACTTGTGTATGAATTGATTCACATTCGATTATATGAATCTTGTTTTTAATGTGTTATATATGTTATTAATGTTGTCACCTTCTGTGTCAACTGCTCTGACGGACATTAGACAGACCTTTCACATGAAACTTTCTGTAATAATCATCGCACTCATCTTGGAATGATTTGTGAGTGTTGTATGTGTTATCTTACCTTGTATGATGTGACTACCGCATCCAAGTGGACTACTTTGCCGAAACCTGTGCATGTCCTTTTGTGTTGTGTGTTCCTAGCTGACTTGGGACTGATCCCTTTCATCCTAGAACTAACCTCAACCGTCTTCTCCCTTCGAAGCGTTAGAACCTCTCATACACCTTCCTTGACTCACTACATCAGTCACACCCTTGCTACTGACATAGTTATCTTACTCGCCTCTGTGTGACATCGTGGTGAAGGCATTACCTTACGACCCACTGTTGGGACTCCTACACCAAACGGTCTAAGGTATAATTGGGACATTTTACCGGGGATATCCCCTTGACATGTTGGTGGGTCCAGCACCATCAATAGAAATATAGATGACAGATTGGATAGATCTTCCGAGGAACATGTGTTCTCTCCGCACTGCAATGACAAACTGATATCCGACGTGTCCTGTAAATGATAAGAAGTAGAAACATATGGGAATGGGCTTTCACAAGGGAAATTAGTAGTGGTAGAATCACAAGTGATGTCAGGATAAAGCGGATGAGGTGTGACTGGAAGGGAGTCATCCTTCACCACGAGTTCTTCTTTAGATTCCTACACACACATCATGAATGATGGCGTAGGTTGGCTGCATAACACCAACTCTTTCGACAACTTGATCCTCATTCACAACAGGTGAGGAGTCCGGAATGGAAGAAAACAAGACAATACAATCCAGAGGATCAACAGAACGCGAGGACGAATTTCCAGGGACCGAACTCATGTGACAACCAACAGGCCTACAAGCCAAATATGCGCAAATATTAAGAATAGGTGGGGTGGGAGGATGTGACAGTTAAACAGAGGTGCGTGCATGATCTCCCACATCAGTCCACAATGGTGGAGACGTTTGATGAGGTGAAGGCTCATAGTCACTTGTGAAAGCAACTCTGCCTACCTGTGATTGCTCAACTCCATCACTGAAGTGTGTTGAACAGGGTTTGGACATGTGAAGAAGATAGTAAAATCTTCCATCGAGAAATTCCAAATCAATATCATCTTCGAGAATCATTATGTGAGATTACAAAAGTGCATGTAAAAGTTTTCAGCAAATTCATCGGGTGCTTTCCATAATTTCAGAATTTCTTTGTTGAGTGCTTTACGGTCGAAGTGATTGAAATCACAGTCTATCTTTGCAACCATATGAACAAGAGAATGAATAGATTTTTTGGGTAGTGTAGCACACCAGTGTATTAGTTTCCCTTGAAGCATGTAGATGAACAACGTGCAACTCATGTATTCTTCAAAGAATCCATGTCTTTCACACGAGTCTACAATGCCGACCACATGCCTAACCAAGGCTATGTGGCCTCCGCCATCATATGTTTTATGAGACATGTTATCGAATATCTTTTCCGAGATAATTAAATCATTTCCATAAGACATACACTCTGGAAGAGAAAAACTCGGTAGTTAGTCATGATAGAAATGTAGAGATTCAAAAAAGATGTGAGGACTCAGCTTGCCATCTGGTCCTCCTTCTAGCACCAAAATATTGACAGTGTTGGATCCGCCAACATGTAAGGGGATCTCCCCGATAAGAAGTACCAATTAGACCTCAAATAATTTGGTGTAGGAGCCCCAATGGTGGGTCTTATGGTAATTCCTTGCCCACAATTTTGCACAGATGCAAGTAAGATAACTTAGTTGGTAGCAAGGGTGTGACAGCTATAGTAAGTCAAGGAAGGTGCATGAGAGGTTCTAACAAAGGAGTGAAGATGCATCACAACATGGAAGGTAAGTTAGCAAGCAATCCAAAGTGATGGTTAAACCAACAACACATTTTAGAAATATTCATACATACTTATACAGAATAGTCCATACATGCATGTGTAAGTAAACATATACATATATCATTTAGAGTAAACCAGAGAGCATAGAGTACAATACAACATATGCATAAAACATGCTGGCTCTTGTTATGTTAATAAGTGTAAGTTCCAGTCATACAATACATCCATGTCCAACCACTAGTTTTGATAGCAGACCGTTACTTCCACAACCACCTGCTCGTCCAAAGTGATGTACTAGCTATGCACAGTGGTGAAGCCAAGGCTCATTACAATAATGTCCAAGCTCTCTCTAAGATAGTCTTATCGGAAGCTTGGATGACCAAAAGCGTTTACAATGGGCTACGAGTCTCTATTTATATCAAAGGGTGGGGTGAGTCTTGACATTCCCCTTTGTGACAGTTCATCTACCCTCATGACTCTTTATCTATTCTATGACTATTAAATCCAACTATCAACACTTGAACTTGCACTTGACAAGACATTACATTACAATGCACATGTGCTCGTGTGAGACAAAATGGCTTGAGCAAGTCATGCAAGACATCACTGACACTAGGTCCTATTGTGGTGAGACAAAATCTTTGACATGCTTGTGATGGTGCAGGTGGTGAGATTATGCCAAGCTTGATCATCCGTGATGGTGTGCATGCACTCAATGGTGACATTTTGTTGAAGCAAACTCTTGCCTCCATTGTATCCGGGTGCATTGGTATTGCTCCTTCGTCCAACTTGTCTGCTAGCATCCACATGGTTTTCTTGGGTGTGGTCAAAGCATCAATATGCTAATGCATAGTTTCCGTGTTGATATCCAATTGTGTGTTGGTGGTCTTTTGCATCAATTCTCAACTACATGTTCAGCTCCAGTCGAACTTGCTTCTTGTCTTCCCCTCCTTGAGTGTGCTGAATGGGTGGGATCGCATGCATGTGCACGATGACATGCATGCTGCTGAATTCCCTCGCATGCAATCCACAAAAATGATCACCATGTCTACTTCGTGCCAGCTATAGTGATGGATCTTTAACCTGTACGGGTGCAGTTTCATCTATGAGTGCATGTTACGCCTGATATTGTACATGTTCTTGCTGCAGCTCATTCTCTTGTCTATGTAGCTCCTATTCTTCCTTGAGTTTCTGTATGAGCACATGAAACTCCTTCCCTATTCCATTCTCTACCTTCATGTCGTGCGGTCACCTCATAGCTTGAGTCTCCAAAGTTGCTTTCACCAAAAGTAGAAATTTTCTTGAGCTTGCAACTTTGTTCCACCTGTGTGCTGTCAACAACCTTCCTCTTTCATTCACTGCATCAGGTATGCTGCCTTCAACTATTGTTCATGATGTTTATTCCATCATATCTTGATGTCCATTTCTATGAACAACTTGATGTCTTTGTGGGTAGGCAAGTCCATAGACGCTTGATCGACTTCATCCCCAAGTGTGCTCTGAATGGTCTCCTTGACTCTACTCTCTTGGAAACCATTGTACTTGTACTTTTGAGAGGCAAATGAACACCTATGATACTTGGAGACATGGAAACACTCATGGAAAGAAATCTGTCAGTAGAAAACGAAAAATGAACTTGAGAACTGAATTGAAAATACATGTGTGACTGATCATGAAGGTCGTGCAATTTCTGCTTAGAGGTCGGGAGACTGACTTCCAAGACTACACAAGGCACAATCTGGGCTGATGGGAGGTTAACGAACTACAAGAACTATGCAATGCAGAGTCTAGTCTAGCTGCTAACTACTAGAATTATGCAATGCGCAATCTTCGCTGGTAATGGTTGTAGGCACAGTGACTGCATTGCACAATTTTCTAGGCTAGCAGTCACTGTCCCTCAGAATTGTGCAATGCAAGACTATAGGATAGTCACTAGGTAGAAATGTGCATTTCCTGAGAGGAAGGCAAAGCCTTCCCTCTCAAGATTCCGCAATGCTGTCTTGGTGAGGTAGAGTTTGGGCCAAGCGTGCTGAGACTCACTGATGAGAAACTGAAAGAGAATGCGAATGTGAATGCATGGAGATACTAAGTGTAAGCATAAGTGAATTATCATGCATGCAAACAATGAATGATAGATTCAAAAATAGAACAACATGCATATGGGTGAGGCAAGTCGCTAAATCGGTGACTGTTCGAGCAAAAAAATGTCATGCATGCGACAATAGTGAGATGTTAACAAAAATTGAAATGTGCTAGTAGTATGTATCAAAACAACAACAAGCACTCGCTAAAATTAAATAGACAATATTCGTATGAAGAAAAACACAAAAAGCGCTAGAAATGCGACACAGGACATGAAAGGTGAGCTTATCCTAAAACAACTAAGATGAATGTGGCAATGACTCGTAGATGCAATGTAGGATGCCAAAGCTACAAGGTCGATGTGAGGAATGAGCTCTACAATGTTCAGTTGATGAGTTTTGATAAGATCGAGGTTATGTTGTGCATGCCACAAATATAGGAAAAGGGACACTTGGCGAGAGGTTTCTGAGATGATCCTTGCATGCAACCTTCATCTCCTAAAAGTAGATCGCTAAATCAACTGATGCATTTGTATGATACCTTGGGAGAAGTAGCCCATGCATGAAAATTTGTTTTTCTCAGTCATGGAGGAACTGGTCAACTCAACTGCACATGCAAGGGGTTGCTCAATGGGTCAGAGAAAATTCTTATTTCTGGAAGGGAGATAGGCTGGCTGCCCAAGAGAATTATGTAATTCTAGAGCCCATCAGGCTGCCAGACAAAATTTCTCAATTTCTAGAGGGAGTTGCACTCCAGAATTGTGCAATTTCTAGAGGGAAGGTTGGTTGCGCCCCCAGAATTACGCAATTTGTTGAGGGAGTTGCTAAGCTTGAAGCTTGATCAAGTCTGGAGGAAAATCCAAGGAGGGGAATGCAACAAGCTCTGATCATTGTCATTCTGCAAGAAAATCATTGAAGCTTGTGTACTTGATGAAGCAAGATATGCTACTGTGAAAGGGTTGTAGGGAGGCTCCAAAATGAAGCTAAGAAAAAATTTTGGAGGGTGGTTGTAGCCGCTACAACACACATGTACCATAGGGAAGAAGAGGAGGCCAAATGTAGCAGAATTCCAATTGTGTGGGATATAAAAATAAAAATGTGGGAAAACATACCTACCAATTCACAAAATCTCACTCTAAATAATAGAACATGTTGAGGATAGTAATGATGAAAACAAATCATGTATTAATATCAAGTGCCTTATTGGTCATCAATTAGCAAGGCGCATGGTAATTTTTACGTGTAAAAAAAATATCATAATTATTGTAATGACTCTATGGATCATTTTCTTAGTTTTTTTACATTTTTATTATGGCGTCCTTGCAGGACAGAGTGACGAAAGTTCACCAGGTTTGGTTGGACTTGTTTCTCCTTTCAGATTATTATGTGAATGGACAAAGAGCTACCTTTCTTTGGTTTGGAAATTCAGGTGTCTGTCCTTTTCATTCAATACGTGGATATTCCCCACCATTGAAGGACCTTGATAGTTATGAATCCAATGTTATGGACATAGCAAATGGATCTGGTCCAAATCAAGAGATTCCCAATAAATCGAGAATTGTTTGGTATTCTTCATGTGGAGCTTGAAAGATAGTGTAGGAAAAATGGTTTATCTATTTGTGGTGGTTAGGAGGTAATTTTTCTCCTATTGCTTAGCGTAGAAGAAGCAAAAAAGCATTAAAACCAAGATCAAGATGAGGATGGCAGGTAAGGGTATAACTTTTCAATTGGAGGGAAGCATGCAAGAGAAACTAACGCTTATATAAAATTGGGAGGGGGAAGGTGGAGCATGGGTGAAGAAAGAAAATCCATACTTGATGATGATAAGGACTATATATCATTATCATCATCTTGGAAAAATGACCAAGAAGAATCATCCTTACGGTCACAGGTTGAGGAACATGAATCAGTCGATGCCTCTTGTAGTGGAACCTTACCAAAAAATGTTGTTGTGGTGATGGTAGTGTCATGTGATGTGCCCCCAAAAGTTCAAAATATTCTAGGAAATGTCAATGAAAATTTATTTCTCTTCTCCTTAACTCATATTTCACCCCATCCACGTTTTGATATACCAATTATCAAGATCATAGAATGATCTTTCCTTTAATGAGGGAGTCCAAGGGCTAAAAATTTAAGGATATGATCATTTTTTTTAAACGGATAGTCTTGTATGACATGCAAGGACTTGGGTGTCAAACTTGATGTTGAGCCAATGTTACTCAGATGTCGAAATTTCAAGTATGACTTGGGGTTGAGTTTGAATGGGAGGATTTTTTTAATATTTTTAAGTCAAGGAAAAGAACCAAATTCCAAGTCCATTTGAATTATGATTCATGAAGCATAGTAACAGAGATGGTGAGCTTAATAGGGTGCATCCTTGTCATGATGTGTTACATTCGAATGGAAGGAATGCATGAATTTTAGAAGACTGAGATATGATATAAATCTTGGGAAATTTTGACCAAATAAATAACCCAAACCTGAAACTTGAGATATGATATAAATCTTGGGAGATTTTAAACAAATACATTACCCAGACCTTAAACCTAGTAGTGTGAAATAAATTGTTTGAAGTGTGGCTATTGAAGAAAAATTTAGTAAATACTTTTAAAATTAACATACGAATAATTTATGAAAGCATGGAATTTCCTTTTCAATCAAATTTCAAACTAGATAACAATTCAAGTGATAACCCAAAATGCCAATCCAAAATCAATAAGGTGTATTGGAAAAATGTTCAAAACTCATTCGAGAACATCCTAATCTGATAGGTTGCTCATCTAAAGAAACCAAAAATGTTACCTTACCTAGGAAACATGGAATGTTAATGATATAAATGACAAAAAGATAAATAATTAAAACTGATTATTAGAACCAGCACAAACAATGAATGATAAACAAAATGAAAATGGGGAAAAATTTCGCATACCCACTCCATCAGACTCCCATTCGCTTCCATACTCGATGTTTCCCAAGGCTAAGAAGGTCATTCCACTGGTGTCCACATCCTCATATCCAGAGTACAATTCATCCTCATATCCACATATAACTTGCACTGGTCATACCCTTCCGTAAAGAAAAAAATAAAATAAAATGAAGCCAGAAAGCCTTATTATTGGTCAATGGTTTAAATATTTTGAAGCCTGTATATAAAAATAAGATTATCATACCAATACCCTTTTCTGCTTTGAAACTCTATTCAAATAAATCACTTCCTCCAAAAACTTGAGATATCGTCGATTGTCATAAATCAAGTCATCCATTAAACAAAGTTATATCATCTATAGGGGAGGGGTGCTCTGAAGAAAGCAACTTAATGCACTCATTTCCCTATCATGAAATTCAATTATGTCTACACAAACTTGTATCATAGGGAGATGAGAGAGTGGGGATCTGCGACGTCGAGGTATGGGATATTTGTAAGTTCTGGAATTTCATTTCAAAACCAGAATAAGCCAACTTTGCACTCATTTACAAGGTAAAAGACATAAATATTCATTATGAACATCATGGAAAAAAACCATGGAAGAATTTTGTGGTCTTTTCACATAATATAATAGGTTAACTTTCTTTAATTTAGGTAGTGTATATTTTCATTAAGGAATAGATATAAAACAAATTCGTTACTTGGTTTTTTTTCATATCTATTGGATATATTGAATCTGAAAAAAGGACATAATAATGAATGAAAACATAATGGTAAACCTAAGCTACATCAATATATGCCTTGTATAATTTTTATTATGATATACCTGAACTACGTATCAAATGCCAACATTCTTAAACATTGAAACATGTTGTTTGTTACACATGTAAAAGAAAAACAAAAATTCTATTTTTACCAAGATAAAATCTTCACCCATTAACAAACGTTGGAAATTCAGATGCCTATCAAACAACAAATTGAGAAGACACATATTTCTTTAAGAAAAGGCACAACACATATGACTAGCTCCTTTAATGATTTAGAGATCTCCATCATCTCAATCAATATGTCCACAAATAAATTATATGCATTATTCGGATATGCATCCATTTCCAAGACGGTCAAATTACAACCACATTGCATATTGAGTCTCAAGATAGAGCATGAAAGCTCTTGAAACAATATTCCATTCCCTCTCAAACCTTTTATCATGTATGCCCATGCATACACATACAAGACAACATGAGTTTACAATGGTTTATATTTTATCGACATACAACTTGCATTTACACTCGTTTCACTGTAAAGTGTTAAAAGTAATAGTAAAATTCAGAATTACATGGCCATCGTTTCAAGCAATGTGATTGAAGAGGGTTTTTCCATATTATTAGGATATTCAGAAATATAGGATGTAGTTAAGTATAACTTGGTCTTGTGTAGAGTTAGGTAAAGTGTGTTTCTTTACTATGTACTTTTGTAACTTACAATCCGATAGTCACAATATGTAGTGATCCAACGGTTCATTCTCTCCTTGGCATTACCGACACTTCATCCGTGGCTTACCACCTGACTAGTCCATGATCTCTATTTAAAGAGAATGGAGGGTCATTTGTAGGGTAACTATTCATGAGAGAAGGTTATGTATATTTTCATTCTTTTATTAATAAATTGCCTCAAGTGGTCGTGTTGGCTCAGGCCGTGGATCGTTTTCCTCTTTGAAGGTTTTAACCACATAAGCAATACTGGTGTATTGATCTATGATCTATTTGTGAGAGGTGTCCTTTGGTGTTTTGCCTAAGGAAATTACCCTATAAATTCCTACATGATATCAGAGCTATTTGAGGGCTGCATCTGTTGGTGATCCAAATCTGAAGCTGGTAGAACTGCATCCGACTACTGTTTCTTAGATTTACTGTTATTGATTGCTTTCGGGCTAAGAGGACTACTCTATTCTATTAGGAGCATCTGGTCCGATGAGGAACCCATTTTGTTTCATGTGAAATGGTTTCTGGTAGCCCTCGCTATGTCATTTTTAAGATCTGGAGGTATACAGTGTTTATTTGCAGTTTTTAGTTATTTTCTCTCTGTTTATTTCAGTTTATTTAGCTCTTTTTTTACTAACGGATCTATACCTTTCATTTCTACGTATTCTCTTTGCCCTGCGACTCTGTGATCTGGGAAAATCAGAAACGTAAAGGAAGGATTTATCTCATGCGTATGCTCTTTTCCACCATGTCTTAGTGTGGTCTTGGAAAATCAGAAAGAGTGAGGAAAATATTTAGTTTCCGGGTAAAGCTAACTTCAAGCTGTAAGGTTTGTATTTTTGTATGTCCATGCTGGGTTTTGTGTTTTTTGTTTTGTAGGGAAAGAAGAGCTTTCTCAAATAAGCATGCAACCCAAAGCTTCAATGACTTAAAAAAAAAAAAAAAAACAAAACCCCCCTTCCTCTTTTCCAAAAATTACTAAACTTTTAATATAGCTCACTTGGTCCAAAGCTACTTTATGAGAGTAGATGTCTTAAGTTCAAAGCTTTAGTGGATAAAAAAAAGAAAAGAAAATAAAAGAAACAAAAAAACTCCCCTTCCTCTTTTCCAAAAAATTACTAAACTTTTAATCTAGCTCACTTGGTCCAAAGCTACTTTATGAGAGTAGAGGTCTTCAGTTCAAGCATTCTTTTTGTTGAGCTAATTATATTAAGTTTGGAAAGGGGGCATATTTTTTTTAATATAACATTATCATTCATTTCCACACATTCCCTCACTTCATCGACATCTTCATCAACTTTTCTTTAAAAATCCATAACTTCTTCATCCAGAAGTTGTTTTTCAGAGCTGTTTTTTTTAACCAGCCTAATTTTTCGAGATCTTTCCATTGGAACACTTAGTTTCAGCATCTATAGATTCAGTTTTTCTTAAAATAGAAATTCCATGCCAAGTTATTCTTGACAACACCAACTAATTCCAATGGTGCTCCTACATTGTGGATTTACTTAGAAATAAACGTCTCTACAGAATAGCCTCATGCCAAGAAACCAAACAGAAAGATGAAGATTAGGTAGCCAAATGGGAAAATAGGTAAGATCAAGTACGCCGGTTGATAGGGTTGATCATTTCTCCAGACCTTAGATTCCATATCACAAAACTTGATACTCCTGATGAAGCAATGAAACAAATCACTAAAGTTTTTGGAATTAAAAATGAACTTAGAGCCCATCAACTCAAAAATGAGTTGCTTACATAGGACCCCAGTAATTTTTCTTTCATTGAAGATTTTATGTCCAAGTTCAAGACCCTTAGACTTCTCTTGGAAGGTGTTAAGGTTGAGAAAGAAGATGGTAACCTTATCTATTCCATTCTTACTAAGTTGGGACCATCCTATTCTGTGTTTGTTTCCACCTTTCATTCTACAAGAGAAGCCTTCATTTCTCAAGGACAAGCCTACAAGTCCCCTTCCTTTGATTCCTTTTGTGATTCTTTAATAAGAGAATAAGAACAACTCTTACATATTGGCCTTCTTAATCTTGGAAACTCTTCTAAGAAAGCCTTAGCTGCTCAACAACAACCAAATTCAAAGAATCCGAAGAAGTCCTATCCTAAAAAGAATGGTCCTAAAACAAACAAGGGTCCTAAGCAATTCTAGTCTCAAAATGAAAAATAATTTCAACAAAATGATAAGGAAAATAAAAACAAAGGGAAGAACACTGATAGACATTGCCACTTTTGTAATCGAGATGGACACTTAGAATCCAAATGCTTTAAGAAGATGGAAGCCTTAGAAGAAGAAATGAAGAAGCATAACATCCATTTGGAACACTCTTCAACTTCCATTTCATCTTCAGGAATATCACTTTCTGCATGTGGTTGTCAAGCATCTTAGTCTGGCTATGCACTAAATGTATCTTCTTCTTCTCATTCTCATCAGTGGCTCATTGATTCTGGAGCTTCTTATCACATGGCCAAAAACAATGCCATGTTTTCTTCTTTAAATGATTGTAACAACAAAAATATATATGTTGGTGATGATAGATCTCTTAGTGTTGTAGGGACTGGAACTATTCGTATAGACAACGGTCAATTTAATGATGCATTATATGTTCCAACCTTATCTTGCAACTTTCTATCTATATATTAGATAACTCATTCAGGTGAAGGTAAAACCATTGAATTTTCATCTCACGATGTTGTAATTAAGGACCTGAGTGATCCTAGACAAATCTTAGCTATTAGCATTACTGATGATTCTACAAGGTTGTATAAGTTTAACAAATTTGGGTCATCAAATCTTCCCTAGGTATTTTTTGCTCATAACGATGAAGTGAGCAAACTTTGGCATGAGCGATTTCATCACTTAAACTATCACTCCCTTCAGAATCTATGTAAAGAAAATATGGTGACAGGCCTTCCAATGGTATCTTGTAGAGATGTTGTTTGTTCTAGATGTGTACTCAGAAAACATCGTTGCGATAGTTTTGAAAAACATGCCTCTTGGCATGCCTCAGCCCCTTTATATCTTGTGCATAGTGATTTATGTGGTCCACTTCCAGTTGTTTCATTCTCTAGCTACAAGTATTCCTTAACTTTCATTGATGATTTCTCCAGACGTAGTTGGGTATACTTCTTAAAAATCAAGAGTGAAGTATTTAACATGTTCTTAGCCTTTAAGGCCTTTGTTGAAAAACAACCTGGACATCAAATTCTTATGCTAAGATCTAATAATGGCAGAGAATATGTTAACAAAAAATTCATCAACTTTTACAGTGAGAATGGAATTCAAATGCAACATACTGCTCCATATACTCCACAACAAAATGGTGTAGCTGAAAAGAAGAATCACACCTTATAGGAAATGGCTAATTATATGCTTCAATCTAAAGGAATTAGTCTTAATTTTTGGGCAAAAGAAATTAAATGTGCAAATTACATAATAAATCGCACTCTTACTAAGGTTTTAAAGAGTAACACTCCAGAAGAAGCATGGAGCTCAATTAATCCAGATGTAAGTCACTTTCGTGTTTTTGGATGTGAAGCATGGACCCATATTGCAGATGAGAAACATAAACCTTTAGAACCTAAGAGTGAAAAATGTATCTTTGTTGGATATTCTAAAGATGTCAAAGGATATAGACTTATTCCACTTAAGTCCAAAAATGTTATCATTAGAAGAGATGTAAAGTTTGTTGAAAATATATCAGCCTATGAGCCTAGTTCGACGGATGTGCCAACTCTCTCTATCTCTTCTACTTTTGAAAATATTTCTTCTTCAGATGATGAAAGCAAGGATGAAAATCCTCCCCCACCTTCTCAGGATCCTCCTTTAGCTCCTTAGCTTGCAAAATGGGTCCATGCTACTCGGGATGCAACAGGTGATCTTACAGGTGATCCTACAAATCAACGACACACACATTCTCAATTCAATAGAGCTTCTTCTTTACTGGCTCAAGCTTCAACGAATTATGATCCTAACACCTTTGGAGAAGCTTCGGGCCATCCATATTGGGAAGCAGCTATAAATGAAGAATATCGTTCATTACTGGAAAATGATACATGGGATCTTATTCCTCTACCAAAGGGACGAAAACTTGTTAGATGCAAATGGGTTTACAGAACCAAGTATGGACCAGATGGGAAAGTTGATAAACATAAAGCTCATCTTGTTGCTAAGGGATTTTCATAAGTTGAAGGCATTGACTATACTGAAACCTTCTCCCCTGTTGCCAAAATTAACTCTATCTTCCTTATTCTTTCCCTTGCTGCCTCCTTCAAATGGGAAGTTCATCAGATGGATGTTAAATCTACCTTCTTGCCTGGGGATTTGCATTAACAAATCTATATGGAACAACCTACTAGCTTTATACAAACAAACTCCAGCCTTGTATGTCAGCTTAAGAAATCCCTTTATGGCCTCAAACAAGCCCCTTGAGCTTGGTATGCCAAAATGGATAGATTTCTTTTAGAAACTAGCTTTTCTAGGTGTCATTTTGACAATACTGTCTACACCAAGAAAGTGGGCAAGTCCCTTATCATTGTTGTTCTTTGTATTGATGATCTTATCCTTACTGGTAGTGATCCCAACCTTATAAACCATGTGAAGTCCAGCCTTAAAAATAAGTTTGAAATGACAAACTTAGGACACTTGCATTATTTTATTGGTCTTAAAGTCTTGCAATCCAAGGAAGGTATTTCCCTTTCCCTGTCCAAGTATTCCTGTGATCTTCTATACTTTTTCACATGGAAAACTGTAAGCCAGCCCCTTATCCCTTTCAGTCTAGAGCCAAAATTTCAGTCACTTGTGCCTCACCTGAAGTTGATGCTACCTTATACCATCAACTTCTAGGAAAACTTTTGTATCTAACCCATACTCGTCCTGACCTTTCCTTTGTTGCTGGCCTTATTTCTCAGTTTATGCAAAACCCACATGAAAGTCATTGTAAAGCAGCTAAAAGAATACTTCGTTATGTTAGAGGTACATTTAAATTTTTGATTCATTACAGTGTCAAAGCATCTTCTCTATTGGTTGGTTTCACTAATTCTGATTGGGCTGGTGACCCTGATGATCACAAGTCTACTGCAGGTTATGTGTTCACTCTTGGTTCAGGACCTTTTACATGGGCTTGCAAGAAACAAAGTTCCATTTCACTTTCTTCAATAGAATTAGAGTATCATGGTGCTGTAGAAGCAAGTAAGGAAGCCGTGTGGCTTTGTCAGATCCTGACAAAGTTTGGATTTCAGCGGCATCATCTGACTACACTTTGATGTGATAATCAAAGTGTCATTCAACTATGCAAAGATCCAGTCCAACATCACCGCAAAAAACACACTGAATTTCATGTGCATTTCATCAGAAAGCTCGTTCATGACCATGTTCTTTAAGTGCAATATTGTTCAATAGATGATCATGTTGCAGACATCTTTACAAAGGCTCTCACGGAGGCAAAGTTTACTAAATTTTGATTTATGGTTGGAGTTCAGGAAGTTGTCACTAAGGGGGGATAGGCTCTAGTGCCTCCTTCCTTGTCCTATTATGTCATATTTGTACATCCTTCAATCCTATACGAAGTTGTTCTTAGGGGGGATGTTAGGATATTCCGACACATAGGAAGTAGTTAAGTATAACTTGGTCTATTGTAGAGTTAGGTAAAGTGTGTTTCTTTACTATGTACTTTTGTAACTTACAATCTGACAGTCACGATATGTAGTGATCTGACGGTTCATTCTCTCCTCGATATTACAGACACTTGATCTATGGCTTAACACCTGATTGGTCCATGATCTCTATTTGAAGAGCATGGAGGGTCATTTTTAGGGTAATCATTCATGAGAGAAGCTTGTGTAAATTTTCATTCTTTTATTGATAAATTGCTTGAAGTGGCCGTGTTAGCTTACGTCGTGAACTATTTCCCTCTTTCAGGGTTTTAACCATGTCAACAATACTGGTGTATTGTTCTATGATCTATTTGTGAGTGGCGTCCTTTGGTGTTTTGTCTTAGGAACTTACGCTGTAAATTCCTACACATATCTAGGAGTTGTTTGACACAAATTCAGTGATTTTTCTACTGAGGGCCACAAACGGAGGGAGTTCACAGAAGGTTGAATACTGACGATCAAATATTCTTTATGGTTTGGATAGTTGAATGGGGTGTCCAATCAAATTAGATGAGCATACAACTAAGATTTAAAATGGGTCCTATGCAAGTACTTTTAAATGATATCCATTGGAAGCTTCAACATAGTACTCAGTATCATCATATAGAGGACCACCCAAAAACATACCATCTGATCCTATCGAAGTTTGAAGAACCGAGTCACCCTTTCTTAGAAGACCATTCCTACTGTCAAGACTCGGGATTGCTAGCAACACTGACACTGAATGTACTTCCCCAGGCACCCCACAAAAGTAGGAATGACAAGTTGGAATCCATCAGTTTTAAAAATGACGTGCTAACTTCTTGGATAAAACAAGACCTTTCAAAATTATTTTTCTCATTAGCATTCCTTTTATCTCTTAGAGCAAAGACGAGTTCATCTTCAAGATTGGCCTATTTAGTGTAATAATATATAGAAATCATACTTGGTCCATTAGCCCATGAAACAACTTTGAAACTATTGATTATATCTATAAATGCACCCTCATTTTTCCATATGTCTACAATTATGCTTCGAGACATATCATTTTCTTTGGGATAAGAACTTGAATCAACATGTATTTGACCACTTAGTAGATATTTTTCACCAGTCAAATATATAGGCTTATGGTTCAATACATTGAATTCTAATGAAGACATTCCAAATAAAATGCATGAGTTCAAGAAATGAAGCATGCACACATGAGAATCTTCTAAGAAGATTTCCTACCATCCTTTCTCAATCAAAAAAATTCATGGATTATTTTTTTGGTTATATGATGTAAGAAGCCACAAGAGGAGTAGACATAATACACAACCAATAGTGTTTTTGGATAAACAGTATCTACGAATGATCAGAAACACCAACATCGACATCAATAACCATTCTCTCCCAACACCAGTCATCATCCCAATCTAGAAAATCATATGAAGGTCAATGTTTTACCTTAAGACGTAATGCTTTAGGTAGGAATTTCTTAAATATGAAGTCACTGCTCTCATTTGTTAAACTTCTCTGAACCCAGAGTTCAACAAGTAGGGAAGTAAGTGATATAGAAACTGAGGAGTCTCATCCTTCCTTTCGTATCATCAATACATGGATATCAACAATGGCATTTATAAATTCAATGCTAAACATTGGTCTAGTTATTGTCACATCAATATGTGATGGTGAAAATTGAAGATCAGAGTCATGTTATGTTGTGGTCAGTAGGGATATTTGATATTCACATGGTTGAACCTCGCAGCAAAAGTTTCCCATATCATTAATCCTCTTTAGTTGAAGCTTAAAATTGTCTGCCCCGTGTCTCAAGCCAACCTCACGCTTGCTAGAATAGCCATTTTTCACTAATTTCAGGGAACCAAAAATATTATAATGTGTTTGTTCTACCTTTGGGATTGAAGCCATGTTTGGCACAACCATGAAATTCTCCAAACTGCTAAACTCGAAGTGATCCTTCTCAGCCTTGATTATGTAGCGTGTTTATGTTACATGATCAAGTTTGTAATATCCCTAGACATATGTTGGAGCTCTTTCTCATCCATCAACTAACATCTTAACACCTTCAAAACTGACTCCTTCAAAAGACACAACAAGTCCTCTAGTTGAGAAACCTGTGACTTGAAATGGATGAGATATATTAACATGACTGTGGTAACAAGAACATCTATACATGGAAGTAAAAATTCAAATATTGTGTTCTCATCCTTGTAGAATGGCAACGACCTTTATTTTCAACATGGAATAAAATTAAAAGAAAATTTCCCATTTGCATCAGATATTACATGAGAAGGAGTTTCTTGGAGGGAACTTCACCTAATAGACATCATGTCAATAAAGATATACATGAAGACCTAAAATAGGGTTATCCTAAGAAACAACTATGTCATCCATATCATAATGTCAGATAGAAAAGATGTCATCCACTACCAGAATTCTAAATCCCAACTCCATCTCTGGAGAGCTTCTTTGGACAATTTTTAAGAGAACATGAGAATCATGTAAATAAAAGAGAATATTATAGAAAATATACTCTATAAACCTCAATCATTGTACCTCATGCATAGTGCCATCCTAGCTAGGATCGATATTAGGTATGACCTTGTATCTTCTTCCTCTATTTAACAATTTGCTCAAAGAGCCCGCTCTTTCCAGTTCTTCACAGTTGATTTCACGGAGGGCTACTATGTCATCTCGACACTCATCCTTAAGGAATAACTCTAGAATATTTTAGGTTGAAAACATTAGCTTGCTATACAAGATTGAAATTATCATGTGTGTGCTTCACATATTGATATTTGATCACTGAACTTTATGGAAAGGATGTTTTCTCAAAGGAAAAGAGAGAGAAATAGCATGGCCTTTCCTTTTTGAAAAAAAAATGTAGTGGGATTTGATATGACGTGATATTTGTATATTTCTCGAGGATTGATGAAATTTATGTATTCATGATGGGAAGGAAGTTGAACTTTATGGAAAGGATGCTTTCTCAAAGGCAAAGAGATAGAAATATCATGGCCTTTCCTTTTTGAAAAAAAATGTAGTGGGATTTTATATGACGTGATATTTGTATATTGCTCGAGGATTGATGAAATTTATGTATTCATGTATCACTCTCCCATAAATAGTTATACCAGTGCAGTGAAAATTTATATCTTCATGGCCATTGCAACCATTGTCATCCAATGATACATATTCAATTGTTTAAGACATATTCACGAATTCAAGGAATATGAATATTTCCCATATAATTTTTCCACTCGATAATCTTAGCATCAAATCCGAAACTATCTCGTTCATCTCCACAGAGCTCTTGAAACAATTTTTTAGCACTGTATCAAATCTGCACAAATATATTAAAAAAATTATTAATATATGTTGCTTGATTGCCAATCAAAATGTTAAAACAATACAACACCAACATTTGTATTTCATCTCCATTGCACACAATTCACATTCCTTCGTAGAATGAATATGGCTCATAGATTTTTTCCATGTGCTTCAATTGTTGTAACATATATTTTGTAGATTATCTTGATAACCCCTGTAATATGACTATTCATGTTTTGTATTTTTTTTATAATTATGATGAATAGATGATTATTTAGATTCAATAAAATTTGTTAATCGAGATTATATGCAACATAAAATTTACATGAGTAAATTTTTAACTTTTAAATTTCCACTTATATTCATCAAAATTTATAGTAAGAAACGATAGAGTATCGTTACAACTTACATTGTTTGGTGAACTAACCCTCTATCCAGAGCCTACCCATAATCCTCCATAGTATTAATGGACATCAATTGCTTCGACAATTATATTGTGTTTCCTTTGTGATCAATGTAGGGATTACATTTAAAATGTTCGAATATTATTTTTTAAAATTCTTCAATTGTTATGGAATTTACATCGAAGAATCAACCTAATAAACCTTTATGCCATGCTTCCCTATTTGTTTGGCCATGACTGATAAAGTTGCATCCGCAACCATGTCTACAATTTGAATTCAACCAAAAAAAATAACACATTTAAGAGAAAAAGGATAATGGTTTTTTGGGTGAAAGTTTTGAAGATATATATGGAAGATCTGATCTCTTAAGAGAAATAAATAATATGGAGAAGCTCTAGAAAATCAAATCAATATGATTTGAATAATTAATATGATTTAAATAATTAAAGAATATGAAATCTAAGTTTAGAACCATCCACTGTCATGTTCAAGATATAGATGAAAAACCTAATCTAATAAAAAAGTAAACAATATAGAAATACTCCAGAAAATCTAAAATTAACAACGAAATGTTTTTTCACACTTTATTAAGAGCTACTCACCAGATCTAGCACAGTATCTAGATCGGACAATAAGCAAGATAGTTGACCTTTGCCATAATGCGTAAGTATTGGATCAATCATTTTGCAAGATGAATATTTGATTTTGTTCAAGAACAATGTGAGAGTAATCGAGCTTCTGATCCAAAGGCTTCCTCGACTTTGTCAAAGATAGAATTTTGATGAAACCTCGACATCCATGGATCCGTCCGTAGCCATTCGAACTTCTAAACATTCAACAACCAGCTGAAGCATGCACCACGTATCCATTACAAGGAACTTCGAATCTAAAACCTACTGGTTTTTCTTGAGATTTCAGTAGGTCACTCCATCTCTCTTTCTCTGGTTCCCAACTAGTTGTCACTAGTTCAATTCCCCTAGAATCTGAAATAACTCTGAGATGTCGGTTTTAGGGCTGAAAACCTAGCCCCATGATCTGGATCAGTTTTATCTCCCAAAGATTTCGATAGGTGTTACCTTGATAGAAACAGTGCCACATGTAAAACAATGTCTTTACATTTCCGATTATCAAGGCAAGATGATCCCTAACCCATAGTGTTTTACGGAAAAATGACCTAAAACCCCAAATTTAACCCATGGGGTTTAGGAGAAAATGACCTAAAACCCCAAGTTTAGGTTGTTTACAGTTTAAATTATTAAATAATTAAGTTATTTGTAATTCAAAGTTTAAATAAAATAATTACAAATCTCTTTACTCTCTTTGAAAATAGAAAGAAACTTTTCATTCAAATAATATTATTTTAACTTGCAATTAATTGAAATTTATTTTATTTAATTAATATAAAATTGATTTTGGTTATTTCTATGTATTTCTCAAATTTATTTGCAATTTCAAATTAAAATAAAATAATTATTGCCCCCATGGGATAGATCTCACGTAAAAAATTAAACATGTAAAAGTAAATGTAAAGGTTAATATTTAACATTTAACATTGTTAATCTAATGTTGGTCCTATTTAAAATCCATCTAATTATTATTATGTATAAACCCAACATAACTTTAAAATATAAAGAGGTTTATGAATAGTAAAAAAAAAGCTATGGTAAATACATAAAAATATAAATAAAGGAGAAGTATGGTAAATAAATAAGACTTGTTGTTATATTTACTCCAAAGGTATGGTAAATGAAAAACAAATTTAGATAAGCTAGAGGTATGGTAAATAAATAAAACCCCTTTTTATCTTTACTCCATTAACCTCTCTATATTTATGAAAATTGAAGAAAAAAAGAGGTTTTATTTAGGTGAATCCTATGGGCCAAATGCCATGGCCCAAATTATTATTAATACCATACAAAAAATTACTATTAACCATAATAATAATAATATAATATTTTATTATATATATTATTTATTTTTTTTCATTGCGGGTTCACGATACCTGTCAGGGGGTACCCGCTACGTCCAGGGCTACGTCCAGGGTTAAAATCTTGTGGACGCAACCCGAAGGCATAAACACCCATCGCCCATATACTGGACTGACCCCAAGAGCTGTCAGGAATGACCCTGTGACCTCCCATTGGCGACACTGATTGGCGAGGCACTGATTTGACCAATTGAGCTTCTTGGGGCTTTATTATTATTATTTTTTATTATATTCAATTAATATATCATATGATATTAATAAATATAATAACTTGTTTAATCCATAGTAAATTTGTATATATATATTAATATATCATGATATATATTAACTCTATGTATAAGGAAGGGGAGAACAAAGACATAAAGTGATAGAGGTGGAGAGATAGGGGGAGTCACAAGGGAGAGATGTAGATAAACTGAAGGAGAGGGGAGAGGAGGAATAAAAAGATGGAGAGGTAGAGAAGGGTAAAAGAGGGAGAGGGAGACACGATATATGGAGGGGGAAGAGAGAGGAGAGTGGGAGGGAGATGGTGAGAGGATTGGAGGACAGAGAGAGAGAGAGATGAGGGAAGAGATAAACATAGGAGAGAAAGGGTGAGAGGGGAAGGATGAGAGAGAAGAGGAGAGAGGCAGGAATAGAGATATGGAGTTGGAGGGGGAGAGAGGGAGGGAAGAAGAAAGACATAGAGAGTGAGAAGTGGAGAGAGAGAGGGAGTAACATGGGTGATATGGAGAGAAAGAGTGTATTTTTAGGGGTGAGATAAAGAGACAAATAAGGAGAGATATAGAGGAGGGGGGAGGGAAGGAGATAGAAGGATAGAGGGAGGGATAGATTACCATAGATAGAGAGAGAAAGCGGGGGTAAGAGAGATAGAGAGAGTGAGAGAGAGGAATAATGAGAGACAATACGTGAGAGAGAGAAGGAGAGTGATGGGGTAAGAGAGAGGATTAGAGGGAAAAGAGAGAGAGGTAGAGAGAGAGAGTGATGGGGAAAGAAAGAGAAGGGTAGGAGAGAAAGGGAGAAACAGGAAGTATGAGAGAGAATATTTGAGAGAGAGAGTAGGAGAGAGGGAGGTAGAGAGGAGTAGAGAGGGAGGGATAGGGAGAAGTAGTTGGAGGAGGAGCGAGGGAGGGAAGAATAAACACATAAAGAGTGAGAAGTGGAGAGAGAGAGGGAGTGGCAAGGGAGATATGGAGAGAGAGTGTGTATGTTTGGGGTGAGATAAAGAGACAAAGAAGGAGATATGAAGAGAATAGGGGAGAGAAGGAGAGAGTGAGGCATACAGTAACAGAGTTGGATACCGAAGTGTAAGAGAGAGAGAGGAAGAGAGGAAGGAAGAGAGAGAGGATGTTTGAGAGTGGAGTGAGGGAGGGAAAGAGAGATGGAGTTTGAGGGGGAGAGAGAGAGAGGTAAGAAGAAATAAATATAGAGGGAAAGGTGGAGAGAGAGAGAGGGAGTTATAAAGAGGATGGAGAGAGGAAAGAAGTAGGGAAGAGAGATAAAATCAGAGGAGAGGGGGAGAAGGGAAGAGAGAGGGAGAGTGAGAGAGAGGGAGAGGAGGAGGGAGGGATAGGTAGATAGATTGAATAAATAGAGTGTATGTTTTGGCATTGATATAGAGAAGAAAATGGAGATATAGATATAGATGGAAAGTGAAGAAAGGAAGGAAGAGAGTGATCGAGAGAGGGAGTGAGGGACAAAGAGATTGATAGATATCAAGTGAAATAGAATGTGTGTTTGGGGGGTTGAGATATAGTGGAAAATAAGGAGAGATCGAGGGAGATATAGATATATATGGAGGGGGGAGAGAGGGAAGAATATTTCTTTGACTAGATACATTGATTTTAGTGTAGACAAGGATTTCTAATCCAATTTGATTTCTTACACTAGATGCATTTATTTTAGTGTATATGTTGATTTCTAATGATATCTAATTGCATTCACTAGATACATTAATTTCAATGTAGATGATTTCTAATCCTATTTGATTTCTTGCACTAAATGCATTGATTTCAATGTAGATGGTGATTTCTATTCCTATTTGGTTGCTTGCACTAGATGCATTCATCTCAATGTAGATGTTAATTTCTAATAATGCTTGATTGCTTGCATTAGATGCATTGATTTCAGTGTGGATGGTTATTTCTAATCTTATTTGATTTCTTGAACTAAATGAATTGATTTTAATGTAGATGGTGATTTCTAATCCTATTTGATTGCTTGCACTGGATGCATTGATTTGATTTCAAAGTAGATGTTGCTTTATAATCCTATTTACTTACTTTCACGAGGTGCATTAATTTCAGTGTAGTTGTTGGTTTATAATCCAATTTTCTTATGTGCACTAGATGAATTGATTTGATTGTAAACGTTGATTTCTAATATTATTTGATTGCTTTCATTAGGTACAATGATTTAAGTGTAAATGTTGTTTGATAATCTTATTTAATTTCCTTCGTTGGATTCATTAATTTCAGTGTAAATGTTGATTTTTGTTTTGATGTAATTGGATGTATGATGGTGCATTAATTTTAAAGTGATTGGATTAACATTGAGCATTTATTTCAGTGTAAGAATAAAAGCTTATTGAAAATATACATTGATTTTTGTGTTATAGTAATTCAACCTATTAATATTGGAGAGAAGGAGAGACAAGGAATGATGTTTACTACAATAGTTTGAGCTAATGATTTAAATGGTTTATGGTTTAACCTGTCCTTTTCATATAATTGATATGAAAATATGAGAATCAATATGAAAAAATGAGAAAAGTAACAAGGGTGACAATAAGAATAATAGAAGAAAATAGTTTTAGATTAACCACAATGAACACTATTTGTTATTGACTATAGTCTTATTATTCACATTTTCTATCATTCAACACTATTACCTCATCCCTTTACATTCAAAATTTATATTTCATCGATCAAGATACACCTTTGGATGAGGGATCGATTCAGGGGTGATGAAACAGAAGCAAGGGTTTCTGAAAGTTTAGGGTTAACATCGACGACGTTGAAAGAAGGCGGCAAAGAAGATAAGGGCAAGAGGTAAAATCTTTTGCGTGCAGTCGGATCCACAAAATCTTAATAGAGGGAAGAGGGTTAACAAACGGAGAAAGGGCTGAAGGACACCATGGCAGGGGAACCTGGGGGGGACAGATCCCCTCCTATAAAAATATAGTAGCACGAGAATCAAGTGGAAGTGGAATACAAAGGGAACCAAAGGAAAACAACAAAGACGCACCAGTCATGGGAAATCATGGCAAACAAGACTCGGGGGTAGATATCTACCAAGAGCTCTAAAAAAACCAAGGTTCATAATACCCAACAACAAACTCGAAGATTGTAGATGCTATATGAGAGATCATGCTTTGATATGTAAATTTGTAGGGTTTTGGTCCTCGGAAAAGGAGCTGGTAAAATGGATACAACAAAGATGGAAGCCGAAAGGGCACATAGATGTAAAGCTAGGGGCAAAAGTTTTTTTACAGTAGTATTCTCAAATCTAGAGGACAAGGAAAGAACTTTCTAAGGGGGACCGTATTTCACGAATAATGCTGGTCTGTTTATCAGACACTGGGAGGACTGCTACAATTCAGACTAGGAAAAGATGTTAGCAGCAACCATCTGGGTAAGATTGTTTGGCCTACCAATGGAGTTTTGGGACCCTGAAATACTGGAGGGTATAGGTAATATAATTGGAACTTTTGTCAAAGTTGCAGAGACAACAAAAAGAGGGAAGCATACATCATATTCAAGGATATCCGTGTATATGAATATAGCAGAACCATTACCAAAGTTTATTGAGTTAGAATACCATGACGAAATATGGCAGCAACCAATGGACTACGAGCACATACCTTTCAGATGCAGAAGGTGCCACGAATATGGACATCCCTTCAAACAATGCCCAACGAACAATGCGGAAGAAACTGCAAGAAAACAAGAAGAAAGGCAAAGGAGGACAGAAGGAGTAGAAGAAGGAGAAGAGGGTTTCAAGGAAATACATAGAAAAAGAAGATTAGGCAAAGAAGGGAAAAGAATACAACAACTAGGGAAAATAGTGGAAATGCAGTTTCAGAACAAGTTCAAAGCCCTACAGGAAGAAGAAGGGGAAATGAGAAATGAAGAAAACATGGAGGAACCTATGGAGATTACAAAAGAGATAAAGGAATCAGAACCAAACCAGGATAGTATGGCGGGAGGAGGAAAGTCAACAAAAGGAAAAGTGCAGGATGCATACCTTTCAGTTAAAGCTTAAAGAACTCAAGGGGAAAATAAAAAAATGGAATAAGGAAGAGTTCGGAAACATAATGATGGAAAAGCAGAGGCTAGAGCAAAATATGGAAGAGATACAACAAAAAATGATTACAGAAGGACGAGATGAGGAGAAATGTAGAGAAGAAGGAACCCTAATCAGCCATTTGGAGGAGGGGAGGAAATAGGAAGAAATTCTTTGGAAATAAAAATCCAGGATAAACTGGCTTCAAGAAGGAGAAAAGAACACAAAGTTTTTTCACCATGCCATGATACAGCACAGGAAAAGGAATAGGATCTTCTCCATCAAAGATGAAGAAGGGGAAGGGATAATAGAACACGAAGGAATTGAAAAAGTATTAGTTGAGCATTATAAAGACCTACTGACGAAGCCACAACTGAACAGAGGGGAGGCTACAGAGCTAATCTGCAAGGAAATCCCTAGAATAATAATGGAAGAACAAAATAAGGCATTGATGAGAACAATAATGATAGAAGAAGTGGAAGAAATTGTGAAAGGTATGAAGAGAAGCAAGGCCCCAACACCTGATGGATATACTAGGGAGTTTTATCAGGCAAGCTGGCATTTTCTAGGACAAGAGCTATTGGAGGTGGTAGGGGAATCATGCATGAAACAAAAGGTATGGCAGGGTCTTAACTCTACTTTTCTCACTTTGATTCCTAAAAATTCAAACTCGGAAACCACCCATGGTTTTCGCCCAATAGCCCTCTGTAATGTAATTTACAAAATAATAGCCACTCTGCTAGACAAAAGATTAAAACCCATTCTCTCTAGCATTATATCCCCAGAACAAACCGGCTTCATGGAGGGAAGACAAATCCTAGATGGATTAGTAGTTACCCAGGAAGTAATCCATTCTCTAAAACAAAAAAAGCAGAGGGGGATGTTGATAAAATTAGATTTGTCAAAAGCCTACGATAGAGTAAATTGGAAATATCTAATGGAGACCCTCAAGGCCTTTGGATTTAGCAATAGATGGACAGAATGGGTTTCTAATATTATATCAAAGCCTTTTTTCTCTATAATGTTAAATGGAATGCCAACACCGACCTTCAATGCAACCAGAGGCTTAAGAGAGGGCGACCCTTTGTCTCCTTTCCTATTTATCTTGGCAACGGAGGGTCTGGGAAGATACTTCAAAAAAGAGATGAGGGAAAGAAAGATCAAAGGGCTGTGGTTATGGGGCAACAACCTACTTATCACTCACCAGCAGTTCGTAGACGAAATCATGTTGTTCAGTGAGGTCTCGCTAAAAGAAGTAAGGGGAGTAAAAAGGATTTTGGACTTGTTTAAGGAAGCCTCAGGTATGGAAATTAACAAAGAGAAATCCTATACCTTTATCTTCAACACTCCAGAAATAAACAAAGCTCATCTAACCAGAACACTATGATTCAGACTTGGCGAACTTCCAACAAAATACTTGGGGAATCAACTAGATATAAATCCTACAAGAATGGCAAACTGGAAATAAACAATAGAAAAACTCAAGAATAGATTAGCGAATTGGTATTTTCGAATGCTGAATATAGCAGGTAGAATGGTGCTCCTGAAATCAGTTCTCCAATCTATACCAATCTACTCTCTATCGGTCATGGCTGCACCTAAAGGAGCCTACACAAAAATGAAGGAAGTCTTTGGAAAATTCCTCTGGGGAGGACCAAAACAGCAAAGGGAATGGTCACTAGTATCGTGGAACAACTTGACAAAAATAAAAGAAGAAGGAGGTCTATGACTCAAGGACCCAGGCATCCTTAATCAAATCTTAGGATCAAAGCTATGGTGGAGGTGGATGAGAGGAGGAAACGACTTATGGAAAAAAATATGGACACAGAAATATAATATGCCCTTAACAACAGAAGACATTCTCAAATTAGAAGAAACTCCAAAAGGGTCTATAATATGGGAATTGGCAAGCCAGAATAGAAACATCATAAACAACTATGCCTTCTGGGAAATAAGGGGAGGAGGTATAGCTAGATTCTGGGAGGAGCAATGGAAACAGAGAGAGAGAATGGAAAACATTGAAGGCCTGCAAAGTACATATCAGAAGGCAGTAAGGGAGGGGCTCGAATTTGTAAGAGATTACTGGGGAGATGGGGAGACAGATAAGACATGGAGAACATGGAGAAAACTAGAGGAATGGGATGAAAATATAGATCAAGAGGAGAAAGGGATATATACAAAAGAATTGGAGTCAAGGAAAATCGAAGTTAGACCAGGGTTGGATAACCTCAGATGGGGAAAGTCCACAAGAGGGACCTTCACAGTCAAAGAAGCCTATTATTTATCCACACGACAAGAGAGGGAGGGAGAAACTATAGATTGGGAAATAATTTGGATAAATAAATGGTGGCCGAAAGTAACTATAATTGCATGGCTAGTCGGAAAAGAAAGAATCTTGACATGGGACAAGATACAAAAATGAGGCTTTCAGGGACCCTCGAGATGCAGCCTTTGTAAACAAGAAAATGAAACCCAGGAACACATCTTGAACTCTTGCCCATTTGAACAATATCAATGGGAATGGGTTAGAAAACTCTTTGGAGAATCTAACAGAGACCCTAGGGATAATAAAAATACTATTTTCCAATGGGGAAAGGGTAATTTTTCATGTAAGGCCGTAAGGAGAATCTGGAATCTCGCCATAGGTTTTGTTATATGGCTTCTATGGAGGGAAAGGAACTGAAGGATCTTCTTAGATAAAGCAAATACACCAGAAATGATATGGGAAGGAATACAACAATTAATCAGGGAGATGGTTCTGGCTGAGACATGAGAGGAGGAAGATTGGAGAGCGAACCTCGAAGAAGGAAAAATACTAGCTAAGCTGAATATGGAATATGGTATGGTGTACCCCTCCAAAGAAAAACAACAACGTCCTAAGACTCAAAGCCCAGAGCAATTCAGTTATCCGACAAGAAATTTATTAAACTGAACTTTGATGGGGCTTCCAAAGGAAACCCAAGGCCGACAAGCCTTGGAGGTATTTTCAAAGACAGTGGGGGATGCACTAGATGGGTATACGTGGAAGGGGGAGGCATAATGAGCAACAATGAAGCCGAACTGATGGTTGTATATCAGGGTCTCAGAATAGCAGTAAAAAATGGCTACACAAGCTTGGAAATCAAAGGTGACTCTCAGATAGTAGTGGAAATGCTCCAAAATCTCAACAACAGGAAGGATTGGGATCAAGTGGCAAGGAGTTTGAGAATGACAGGGATTATTCAAGACTTGGAAAACATTCTAAAGCACATTCAATATAAAATCTTTAACCATCTCAGGAGAAAAGGAAATAAAGCTGCAGACTTTCTTGCAAATTGGGGATGCAAAGAACGGGAATAGAAAATAGGCAGCATTTGGTCATCAGTAAGGAGTAAACCAGGATTGGAAAACCTTACTACAATATTCACGCAGGACCATAACGAATCCACAGCTTAATAACAAGGATACACATAGACCCTCGATCAGGGTGGAAATGGTGGCGAGGAGATCAATCATTATAACGAGAGCGAAATACAATGACAGGGCTTATGAGATATGGGTAATCATGACGGCGAGTAGGAAGATCCGCAGGGAGGATATGATACCAAGGCGAAACAGAGAGGGAGTAAAGAAAGGTTGAAGGAGTGATAGAAATGTTGCAGTGATGGGACGCAGGGGCGAGGGTATAAAAGACAGACGTGGAGAAGAGGGAGATGATGGAAATAGCAGGTGGCAGTGTGAGACGATGGAGAGGAATGAGGAGGAGTGGCAAAGGAAGAATCATAAAGGTGAAAGGAGATGCGAAGGAAAGAACGTGTTTTTAGTAGATGTAGTGAAAGAGCAAGGAGATAGGGTGGCGGAGACCATAACAGAGCTCAAGATAAAATAGGGAAGGCAGAAAGATTTCCCTCATACCAAGAAGAGGAAGAGGCGAATGGCAACGGCGAGAAGAAACAGAAAGGAAGTAACTGAGGTGAGCAGAGACGGAAATGTGCTGGGGAAGAAAGGGGAACAGGTAGAATAATGGGAAGTAATGGAGCAATATCACACAGGTATGGAGGTGATGGAAGATGAAGAGGAAATGTATAACTCTGAACCGGATGAGTAGGAACAGATAGGGAAGGCTGTGTCAGAGGAGGAGAGACACCCCAAGGTTAATTTCCAGAAAGAAAGGAAGTATGAGGTAAGGAGAGGCAGAGGGCGAAGAGCGGGAGGAGACTTAGGCAGCACCTCTGGCATGAGAGATCAAGGTGACATAATAAGGGAAGATAACAGAGGAAGGACCCGTGATGGCAGAGGGAGAGGAAGACAGGTCGGGCAATGGGAGAACAAAGAGCAAACTTCGGTGGGGAAAAGGAGGTATAGAAAAACTTTGAAAAATAAATTCCAGTACGTAGAATGAGCCTATAGCGAAAACACAGACGAGGATATCCGGAGAATAATTCAAAGAATGGAGGAGGAAGCCACACAGGGGCAGTCAGATTCAGAAATGAAGGACTGGGTATACTTGTTGCCAGATCCTGGAAAGACCAGAGGGCGCATGACACTATATAAATAGGCATTACATGTGTACTGGGTCATGAAGAGACTCTTGGCAAAAGCAATGGAGCAGGTTGCCATGGAGATGGCAGAACTAGCTCAGGGAATTCCTAACATGAAAAAAGAGATGCAAAACATTCAGGTAACCCTAATAATGCAAGACAACAAACTGGAAGAGATTAAGTAGTTGATAAGGGAGACCAACTCAGGAATGAAGGAAGAAGGAGGCCAGCGGGAGGCCATGGTGGAATGATGCATGGAGATATGTATAAGTCTCTTTAGTTTTGATGCAGAATTATAGCCCCTAGATTTGGGTCTCTGTTTATAATGCAGACTAGTATTAGTAGAAATAATAGTAATTTGTTTAAATGTTTAGTATATTTAGCTTGGACAAGGAGAATCAGTGTTTTTGGTTTTTGGATGGCTGTTAAAAACTTTAGATGGCCAATAGACCCAGTTTCCGTTCTAGGCGGGTTGAGGCATCCATATGTATGTACAGGTTTCAACTCGATTTAATGAATATGAATGGTCACTCCTCAGCTTACAAAAAAAAAATATATATATTTCATCATTTTTCATCATTAAAGTTATTATCATCACAACAAACTGATGCAACTAAGAAAATTTGAAATTTTAATATATAGATTAATCTAAGACATATTAGCATATTTAAAATGATTATATTAATATTAGATGAATTTACATATTTTTGATAAAATTAATCATATGTTCATTAGATTTTTGTTGGCCACACATGACTGAAACCAATCTAGATCCATCTTAACTCTGGATCTATCAAGCGCTGAGTGGGATTAAATCTCTCGAGGTAAAACACTTTCCTCAAGTTTTGCACTCTAAAAAGAGGCTTTCACCTAGAGAGATGTGATCCCTCTCTTCGCTTGATAGATCCGAAGTTAAGATGGAACTAGGCTGGCTTTATTTTAAAATCAAAGAAACTACAAATATTTTTTAAAGTAACTTTTCATTAAAATAATAATTCTTTGTTTTCAATTATATAAATTAATATAAAAATAGCTTGGAGCTATCTTAATTTTGGATTTACCAAGGGTAGAGGGGATTAAATCTCTTTTCCCTTTAAAAATGTTTGTATATGAAGAGATTTTATGCCTCTAGCACTTGGTAAATCAGGAGTAAGATGATTGAATTACTAATATAATTATAAATTATAACTTTTTATTCCACAACTTTACTTATTTTTTTCCTCTTTACAATTTACCCAAACTTTATTTCTCGTCTTAACATTTCACATTAAATTTTATTTTATGGAGTTTCCTCAAATATAAGATAGCTATAAAATTTATTTTTCAAATAAAATAATTTCACATATATTTTTATATTAAAAGAATTTTTTAATTTTCCCCATGGTGTAGATTAGTTGATGATATAATGGGTTGTTAGGGCATTCCTTGTGATGTTATTGGTTTAAACTACGATTAGCTCAGTGTGCCATGCGTGAGGAAATTTGGGTACACCTGGAGGTGATTGTGGTAGTGGATAGAATCGATCCTTAAGTACAAACTCACTATAGTTATCTATTCTCTCATATAGAAAAAACATAACAATAATAATAATAATCTTCTTTTTTAAATTTTATTGAATTAGTTATTTATCAAAATTAGATGTTATTAAAAGCACACGATTTTATTGGAAGTAGTTTAGGTGATGGAAATAAAGGAAACTAAAATTCTTGTAAGCATTTTCTAAATTGTATCTCCACTCAAACACTCTCATAGAAAAAAATGTCTTGACCCCACCCATCAAGAAAGCCACCCAATGTCACCTTGGTGGCCTTCCCTCACTCTTTAGACTACAAGAAGGATATCCTTATCTAGGGGGGAATCCTTAAATATTGAGCTAAGCTAGGTGTTTGAGTAATGAAATGAAGTTGCTTAACGAAGACTAGTGAATGACACTACTCACTCTCAAAGTAAAACGTCAGGGATAACTGTGTGAATAATCAAACAAATCATGAATTATTAACAAATTTTGAATGATTTTGATTACGCAACTATGCTTATTCATGCAACGAAAGTACACTTGAAAAATGAAAGATAAAGCTTGCTCAATTAACCATATAGCATGAAATGTTAGTGAAGCATATATACAATGGCATAATAAATATAGAAAATGAAACATAAATTGCCTATACAAGTAAGGAATTCGATCATTCATTCATCATATTCATGAGCATTAGAGATTGAGAGTTCGTTATCATCATCAAGAGTCCATTCCACAATTAAGAGATCATACACCAACAATATTAACTATGTTTTGGAAAACAAAGAGTTATGTGTTTGTGATGATAAATAAACGAAATATTCAAACTTTCCATTGTTACTAAGGACAATGAAGGAAACAAAGTTTAATGTGGGCTACTTACAAATTTGTAACATTCAAATGTCATCCATTTATCGTCAATTTATAACCATTTATAGTTGGCTAGTTTGTAACCATAGAATTGTGACCCAAACAATGTGTTTGTAACATTTCAAAGTGTGGAATTACAACTAATGAACCATGAGAAATACCATTAGCGTGTGAGCATGATAACCAATATGTAATTAGGACAAATTACCATTAAGACTAGAGATCAATGGAAGTTTTAAAGCACCCCTAAACAATAAGAAATTCCATATGTAAACATCAAATATTTAAGAATTGTCTGCATTTTCTAAATTGTGTGCAGAGGGCACCAATTGTATCACTATCTCGTTATGTGTGTTAGGATGTGGCATTTCAAAATATAAAGTGATCATACATCTAAAAAAAGTCACACAAGTAAACCATAAATACAATCTTTAAAATAATGAATTGTTAGCTTTATGAACCAAGTCATTTAACGTTCCCATGCATTGATTTGCATGAGAGTATGGCTAAAATGTCAAACTTGTTGAAAAAATGTAAGAAATAAATTCATCAAGAAAAAATTTGGCCTAATGCAAAGTTGTGAACCCTTTTTACAATTATTTATAATTCTTTCCGTGATCAAAGGGAAGTAACAATCTAACATTACCAATTTTTCATACCAAAACAGGGTAATTCCTCGAGATTATTTTAATCAAAATACAATGGGTCTCATCATGAGCCAACTTGTTTAGTTAAAATTACAACTAGTGAATGGCATTGTCAATTTTGGCCACTAAATCAAGACAATGCCCTTTAAGAAGAAAATGAAAAATTTAAGAAAAAGGAACTGTTTAGAAAAAAAATGAGAAAGCAAGTAAGTATATGAATCTGAAGTTATCTTTAAAAATTGCACTCTTACCTAGATGGGATACTGAATCATTTCTAGTTAAAAGGTAACCTTATTGAGGCTATGGAGGCTTGATGGCAGCAGAGGCTCTACCTATGACAACTTAGTACATCTAAAAGCTAATTTGTGAGAGTCCCTCGTTTTTATCTTTAAAACCAAGTAATGACTGATGTAGACAAATAAATTTTCATATTGAAGAGGATAATCAAATGGATGATAATTAAGTAGATTTTGTTTTTTTGTTTAGAGAAATGTTACTTATCTTATATTTCATGTATTTTTATTTCTTTAACTACCTTTATTTTGGAAGTTTTTAGGAATTTCAGAAATCTGTCAGAGATAACTGGTTCTTCCATCTTGTGCTATTCAAAAACCCTGCCCCCATTTATTAATATAATAGCTAATATTCTATTAATAAATAGGGATCCTTGATAAAACTTCAAAAAACAAAATTTTCATTTAGACATGTTCTTTTAAATTTTTGGAATAAAGTAAGATATCAAGTGAAAACCCTTTGAAGATTAGCAATACTCACCTTTTCGCATACCACTATACCAAGTGTGTCAAGAGCCTTATTAACAAGAAAAACTCGCTAAAGGTGATCAAATAAAGCACCGTGATTAATTTAGATATCATTAGGCTTTTTCATTTAAAACTAGGGCATAAGACATTTCCTATTAAAATAAGGCCCATATCGCATATTGTCATTCACAAAGGGTGCACTCTCACGAAACATGTTGAAATGTGTGAAAAGCGATATTTCAATGAGATGGTCAACCTTATCTCATTGCATTGGAAACACTTAAAAAAGGTCTAAAACCTTACGAACTGTGTGATGTTGTGAAATGCGATAAAAGCTCGAACACGATCGAAACCAATATCACAAAATGATGATTAAATCTTCTGCATGATCAAATGCACTTTATAAGGTAAATAAATTGAAATAATAAAAAACACATAGATAATCCCTCATCTTGCATCCCATAGGAACTTAAGGAAATTTAAGAAAACACACAATCAAACATGCAAAATGTGATTTGGGACATTACGTCGCATTCGCAAAATTGACATTCTCGCAACTTCAGTCTGCCACCTTAAAAGCCATCCTCCACTTTTTTTAATTCAATACATTAATGAGAAATAAAAGCAGCGATAAGGAACCATTAGTGGCTATTTAATATAGGATAATTTATGTTAAAAAGTGGCTCGACATTATATGATATATTTTCATCTGCATTTGATTAAAAATCCTTTCTTGTCACCTTTTCAAGATATCTATATCATTCATTCTCATTTTCATTCTTACTTTTGTTTATTCGACACACTTTTGCTTCGCTCCTTTTCAGGAAAAATCTACAGGGAGATGTTTTGCAAAAAATGGGAAAGAAGGGAAATGTAATTTCCTCCGAGAAATTAGAAATGATTCTTATATTATCTGATACTACCTATAGCAGAGATGGAGGAACTATGACCTGGGAGGATATGGACAACCTTCTAGAAGAAAAGCACCCAAGGCCACAAGAAACAGAAGCTATGACAAATTCCCAAGAGTCATCTAATGCCTCCTATTTCAAGACGACATGCTCTTTCTTGCACCGCATAGCTGGACGACCAAAGATAATCCCATATGATTACATGGTTAAGTGGGTAATTGAAGAGGAAGACATGGTAGACCAAGCTTTCAGGAATCATAGCCAACAGGTCATGGGGTCTTTTTGAGCTGATAACCTACGAATCATGTAAGAGTTACCAGAGCCACCGAAGCTCTACAATAAACAGTTCCTACAGCAATTTTCCAAGGAAAACGAAGATCTAGTAGATGTCACCCAAACTTGGACAAGAAATGAAGGCAAGCCCAAATGGGATAAAACATGTGTGTACTCTATGACATCCATTTCTCCCCCTTCTAGTTTTACATCAACAATGCTTTGTAGATTGGTCGGTAAACCCAATAGCACCAAGTTTTCCCCTGAATGGATCACATTAATAGATGCAACTGTGAATTCAATGATAATGAACTAGGATCATATTTTTCTATATGATTTAGCAAGGGCCATTATGGAATATAGGAGAAAAAGAAGTCCCTCTTTAACGGTTTATTCCCCGTTTTTTATGAGTGATTTTGTAATGGATTCAATCTGTTTTAGTTCTAAATTTTCCATTATGGGATGGAAGTGGATTGTTCGAGACCCACTTCCTATCCATGTGTACCATAAGACTTTTTGGGAATCTCATTTTCACTCACATTTTTACAAAAATTGTCAAAGAGTCATGCTACCCATCCATAAAGAAATATACAATAGAACCGCCCCTAGGTTTTCAGAAGAGGCCAAAGTGGATATCTTCCCAGTATTCATATGGTTTAGGGAGGAAACATTTACCTATATCAGAGTGTTTGGGAGCATTGCCTCACCTCATTTTCTCCCATATTATGTCCATGACAAATTATTGTCCAGATAAATAGCCAACAAACAACAGGGGAAGGTGGATTAAGAAGAGGACTGAAAGGGCAGAAGAAGGCCATTTGGCCTACATTTCCATTACAATGTGGTGCATTTGTGCTACATGATTTTGGACATGCATGCAAAGAAGTAGAGATTATTGATCTCTAAAATTAGATAAGTTTTCGGGAAGGCAGTATGACCCGAATGACATTCTTAATAATTTTACTGCTATGGTGAAAGGTAAACCATTCACCCACGAAGGGGACCCGTTTGATGACATCTTTCTATAGGTAGAAACATACTCAAAAGTGTTTCATTTGGCATCGGAACTTTTTACAGTAGATGATCTTAGATATTTCCATGTATATAGGGAGAAAAGATGATTTAAGGTCCCATTGGACCTATTGTAGATAGAACCAATAAGGGAGCTAACTCCCAGTGTGAGATTAGATGACAGCTCAAAAGAACACTCTGAAGAAGGAATCCAAGAGAGATCTACACATGAGTTAGAGAACTCATAGTAGGAATCTCAAAATTTAGGAGGACATACAAATAATGACTCCGGAAAGGACACAAATAGAACTACAGAAGAGACTTCCAAGCAAACATCAACAAAGAAATAAGCATAAATTGTCTCTTCATCAACTCAGTCCAGAAAGAGCCCAATTATTGATTTGGAATAGGAATGGAAATAGTTCAACAAAAATATTCACATAGATTGAAACCCTAAGCAAAAATTTGGGGTAGACAGTCCTAAGAAAACCCAACATAAGTTGAATCTGGAAACGACAGAGGAAGGAGTTAAGGACACTAAAAATGTTGAAGTCATTCTTGTTACACCCACTTCAGAAATTGTTTTGAGAGTTGAAGAAATACCTCCACTAGATGTATTTTATAGTCCCACACACAAATTTGTAGTCAAGTGATATAGGAAGAAATGAAAGTTGGACGTTGTAACTACTACAACTTCTGAAAATGAACCAATGGACATCATTTGGAAGGACTCGCCCATGGACCCATTTGAAAATCTTACAAAATTTTCACAATAATCAGGAGCTTATGCCACAACAACTATTGACAAAGTGACAGAGGTCCAAATGCTTCTTAAGGAAAACAACAATGAATTCTATTGTTAGAACAACAATTAGCTCAGGAAAAATCCATTCAACAACAAAAATTGCAAGTAACCCAGCTCTAGTGGGAATTTGAAGAAATGAGAATACAACATCAGGCCAGCCTAATAGAAAGAGATGCATGGATACAAGCTATAACAGATAATTTTAAGGATAATATACAAATCAACGAGCTTATAAAGAAAGCACTCAGTATTAACTCCTAATTGATGCAGTGGAAGGAAGTGCTTTGCCAGAAGATTTCGCAGATAAGTCCTTATTGTGAAACCAATGATAAGCTAACAAACCAAGTTGTTGACATGAGATTTGAATATGATGAAATCCATAAAAGGATTTCTAACATTATCACTTGGCAAGAACCAGAGGATGGGTGAAGGGTTGATCTGTCGAAGCTGGAGGAATCTCAAAAAGACATCCTTTTCACATATTGGGATTCTCAGTTGAATCAAGAAGATAGGGCAAAAATGATAGCAATGACAACAGCAAACAACATAATTGAAACTATCAATGAAAATTTTCATGGCACCAACCTGGTTACAGAATGTGTACCATTATTTCTTCCGAATGTCAAATAGTTAGAATAGAAATGGATGTAGGCATCACAGGAAAAGGAGGAGGTGATTAGAAAACTAAGCAGGCTGAATTGGGAAGCATACTGGTAGTTTTTAGTGAAACCATATAGTCAGTTGATGGGTTTGAGGTGCTTAACAAGCTCAACGCAAAATATGGTTCTAGCATTAACAAACACAATATTTGTTGCGTAGTTAAAATCTGAGATTAGCCAACCAACTCAGCAAGCCTATGACAAATATTTGTCATCTTAGGGAACAAGTGCAAAGGAGTTAATCATTTAGTTTATTTTTATTTTAGTTTTATTTTCGCATAATATGAGGAAAGTGGTTTAAAGCTCATCAACTATTTTTTGTAATAATCTATTTTAGGACCTATAGTTTAGTATTTAAACCCCTCTCATGCATTTAGAGAGGGGGCCAAAAAGTTTACCAGAAACATTCTTCGAAACATTGCACTTTCATACTTTTGAGGTGGTTCTGATGGAATGAGTGGAACATGATCTATTTTCTTTCAAATATCTAGCATGCCCTACTGAAATGCACTTTTGTACTCTTAGAATATGTTGGAATGATTGAGATTGGATTAATATTACTGAGACACATGAGAAAGACTCATCATATATGGTAATTTTATCTTATGATCTTGTTTTATTTATGAACCAGCCAATACTTCTTCTTCAAATTGTTTTATGTGTGAAAGTATGAATTACATTTTAGCATTATTGCACTTTTGTATGATTTTAGCTTTGATTTTATTCTGAATACATGAACCATTTTATATGCGATATATCTTTCACAAACGTTTTGTATAACTATTTATCCAAAATTATTATTGTTAAACGATTTCACTTCTTATTGCAGTTGAGTGATCTATATTACCAATTATTGTAGGAAATCATTGCAGATCACATATTATATATAATTTCAGGTATATTTATAGCTAAATAGTTTTAAACTACGATATATGCATGTGTTTGTTAGTTAGATTAAATTACACTTACCTCAACCATTCTCCCATTATGTCATATATCACCCAACCAAAACTATAAAAATATTTTCTGGGAAACTTGTCCCATTATCCCCAGTTAGAGCCACTACACCAAATGAAAAAGGAGTTTCTAACCAAGCTTCAGACTAGGTGGTTTTCCCCCATGTTGTCGCAATGAATTTCGAGGCTTCAACACAAGGGTAAGAGAGGGAGAATTGGAGAGAGAGGGAGTTATAAGGGAGAGATGTAGAGAGAGAGAGATGAAGTATGTTTAGGGGTGAGATAAAGAGACAAAGAAAGGGAGATAGAGAGAAGGGGGAGAGAGAAGGAGATAGGGAGTGATATAGTAACATAGTTGGAGAGAGAGAGTGATGGGGGAAGAGAGAGGGAGGTAGGAGAGAGAGAGAGAGAGGAAGTACAAGAGAGTAGAATTGAGAGAGAGGATGAGAGATGGAGGGAAGAAGAAATACATAGAGAGTGATAAGTGGAGAGAGAGGGAGTAACAAGGGAGAGATGTAAAGAGAGCATGTATGTTTGGGGATGAGATAAAGAGACAAATAATGAGAGATGGAGAGAATAGGGTAGAGAAGGAGAGAAGAGAGAGGGAGGGACAGAGAGATAGAGTTGGATGGGGAGAGGGGGAGGTAAGAATAAAGAAATAGAGAGATAAAGGCAGAGATGGAGAGAGATGGAATGATAATAATTATGGAGTGAGAGATAGGAAGAGAGGATAACAAGAGAGAAGACAAACAGAAGAAGGGGAGAGGGAGAGAAGGGGAAGATAGCGAGGGGGTAGGAGAGAAGGAGTGGGGGATATATAAACAAATTGGAGAAAGATAGTGTATGTTTTGGTGGTGATAAAGAGAGACAAAGGGAGATAGAGATATAGATGGAAAGTGAAGAGAGGGAATAAGAGAGAGATGGAGAGGGAGGGAGAAAGAGATTGATATATATGGAGTGAGAGAGCATGTTTGTTTGGGGGGTCGACATAGAGAGACTAATATGGAGAGATGGAGGGAGATACATATATATGGAGGGGGAAGAGAGGGAGGAATATTTATTGCACTAGATGCATTGATTTTAGTGTAGATGTTGATTTCTAATTATATTTGATTTCTTTGACTAGATGCATTGATTTCAATGTAGATGATTTCTAATCCTATTTGATTGCTTTCACTAAATGCATTGATTTCAGTGTAGATGGTGATTTCTAATCCTATTTGATTGCTTGCACTAGATGCATTGATTTCAATGTAGATGTTGATTTATAATAATATTTGATTGCTTGCACTAGATTCAATGATTTCAATGTAGATGATTTCTAATCCTATTTTATTGCTTGCACTAGATGCATTGATTTCATTGTAGATGTTGGTTTATAATCCTGTTTTCTTACTTGCACTAGATACACTGATTTCAGTGTAGATGTTGGTTTATAATCCTATTTTCTTACTTGAACTAGATTCATTGATTTCAGTGTAGATGTTGCTTTATAAACCTATTTTCTTAATTCCATTAGATGCATTGATTTGAGTGTAAATGTTAATTTCTAACCGTATTTGATTGCTTGCATTAGACGCATTGATTCCAGTGTAAATGTTGTTTTTATAATCTTATTTGATTTCTTACATTAGATGCATTCATTTTAGTGTAATCATAAAAAATAATTTACAATGTACATTGGTTTTTGTGTTATAAATTCAAACTATTAATATTGGAGAGAAAAAGAGATAAGGTATGATGTTTACTACAATATCTCAAGCTAAAGATTTAAATGGTTTATGATTTAACATGTCCTTTTCCTATAACCGATATGAAAAGATGAAAAATGTAACAAGGGAAACAATAACAATAGTAGAAGAAAATAGTTTGCTATTAATCACAATGAAAGACTATATGTAATTTACTATATTCTTATTATTCACATTTTCTATCATTCAACACTATTACATTGTCACTTTACATCCAAAATGTTGATTTCATCATTTTTCATCTTTAAAGTTATTCACAATATTTATCATCCCAATAATTTGAGGTAAATACGAAAATTTAAAATTAAAATGACGAGATTAACCCAAGACATATTTAGCATATTTAAAATCATTTTATTTAATATTATGTGATTTAACATATTATTGACAAAATCAATCATTTGTTCAATAGATTTCCTTTGCCCCCACATGCCTAAAAGAAGCTTAGTTCCATCTTAACTCTGGATCTATCAAGCACCAATAGGGATAAAATCGTTCGCGTTGAAAACTTTTCCTCAAGTTTTTCACTCAAAAAAAATGTTTGCTCCTCAAGGGATTTTATCCCTCTCGGCTGAAAGCAACTTAGATCCATCTTAAGTCTGGATCTATCAAGCACCAAGAGGGATCAAATCTTTCAGGGTGAAAACATTTCCCCAAGTTTTGCACTTTAAAAGGATGTTTGCACCTCGAGAGATTTGATCCCTCTCGGCGGTTCATAGTTGAAATATTTCGAGGTGCAAACCTCTCCCCAAGTTTTTCACTCAAAAAAGAGGTTTGCACCTCAAGAGATTTGATCCCTCTCGATGCTTGATAGCTCCGGAGTTAAGATGGATCTATTCTGGTAGATATGGCATTTGGCTCATTGTATTTAGCCCATAGTATCAAAGTGGTATTTTGCCCATAGGCTTCACCTAACTAAAACTCCCTTTTTGAGTTTTCATAAATATAAAGAGGTTTATGGAGTAAATATAAAAATAGGTTTTATATATTTACCATACCTCTAGCTTATTTTTATTTTTATTTGTTTATCATGCCTCTAGAGTAAATATAAAAAGAGGTTATATTTATTTACCATACCTCCAATTTATTTGTATTTTTATTTATTTACCATATCTCTTTTTTCAGTGTTCATAAACCTCTTTATATTTTAAATTTATATTTTGTTTATACATAATAATAATTAGATTTATTTTTAAATAGGGCTAACATTAGATTAAAAATGTTAAATGTTAAATGTTAAACATTACATGTTAAATGTTTACGTTTACGTTTACATGTTTATGTGTTTAAGTGAGATCTACCCCCATACTAAGTTGTAGAGATTCGTCACAATGGCCACTTCATATTAACATTTGTTATTACATTCAAATTATCTTCCAAAGCAATGTGTTGACTAGATCAAGATGCTAACCATCCAACAAGTCCTTTATATATACATATAAATAATATTTTAACAATTTTTATTCCAGAGCAATTTGTGGACCAATTTAAAACCATACCCATCTAACAAGGCCCTTTTGTAAGGCTAAAATTTTATTTAAAGTATAACTTAATAATAAGTTAAACTCTTTTCCAAGATCAAACTTTTTAACAACAATACAATTAAATAATTAAGCGGGTCAAAACTTCTTATTCAAATTTTCCCATTTATTATCCCTCATGATTTCCACTTGGAGAAGTGATTCACTATTTCCACATGGAGATTTTCTATGAGTGTTCTGGTTGATTGTAACAAGCATGAACTTAAATAACATCACCATAGTAATATTTTTTTTAATACCTAGAGCGGCAATATCTCTCTCTCTATATATATAACTATGGAATTTTAATAACTATTAAATACATACATGTATTCATAATTCTATGCCATAACATGTCATTGCTTTATGTGGAAATAACATGTTATGATTGAAAATTTAATACAGGGGCATGCTAGTCTAGTCATAATTTACACAGATTAATCACCACAAGTGTCACATCCCCATGGAGGATTGCTGGCATATATTAAATGAATTGTAATAACAAGGTACAAGGGTTGAATATAAAAGATCATGCATTGTATAGGTTGTATTTTTTCTTTGTCCAATAAGTGGCTCTTCGTAGATCATGATGCTAATGGTACAACTCGCAACGTGTTATGTCATTCATCGAAAACTTGGATTCTCGCTATTTGTTCATTCACTGTCGAGTTCATCTAATAGTGGAGAAAGATCGGGATAGTTTGGTAACCAACCTACCCGTTGTGTGCCTAGACTCTCATTCACTCATCTTCCATTAGGGTTTCTGAGGTGGTACTCTCCCATGGCAGCTTCCAGTTTCCTTTTCTAGGCTGCAAAATCAAATTCTTCATTGCTAAATCTAACTGTGTTTGCAAATTATAAGTGACCCATTTCAAGTTAATTGTGATTCTTTAACAATTTCAACTTCATGGGTGAATTTCCTCTGTGCACCATAGGTCTTCACAACACCAAGGTTTCCTTTGGACAACAGGGTTGGATTTCTTGTCCTTCAGTCCATGTGGTCAACATTCCTACCAATCTCTACATTTATTCCTTAACAATATTCGTGATAGTTACAAGCATAGGCTCATAATCTGGGGTTTTATGTTTATTACAGAGTTCTTACGAATTCTAATTAAATGTGTCTTTCCTTAGCAAGTATGATATGGATAATGGAAAATTCTTAGGGGTTCTCCTTTTCCTAGGAGCTGTTTAAAACTTAGTAGTAATCTCTGTTGCTTTGGGTGCAATTTTGGTTCAAAATTTTCCCCATTCTATGGATTCCATTCCATTAGTTTGTCCTACTCAAACAACAAGTCTCACCTAGGTTTATGTGTTTCTTACCATATTTTTCTTTTCTAGATTCTTTTCCCTTCATGCGGGACTTATCTACAAACCCCTACAACGGTTCTGGTTTTTAATATGATTCCTATATAATCAAGTCATTAGGTGAATTTGGCATTAAATTAGCCATTGGAGGTTCATGATGTTATTTTTCTTTATTTTGAGAATTGCATGCAATGACAATTGTGTATATGGGTATGTGTTACCTATTTTAGATTGTAAAATTAGTAGTCTTAACTTAAGAATTTACTTTCGGGATACACATTCTCAAAGTTTCCTGCTTGGTGACCTAGTTTAATTCGGAAGCATTGCAACTATTTTATATGAAATGGAATTGATTCCTCTAGGTGTTTATAGATATTATATCTTGCATAAAGACTATGGTTCAATTTCTTTCACCTAAATATTATTACATTTTATTTGCATTCTCAAGGGTTTGTTGAAAAATTGTTCTTTCTTCTTCTACCATTTTGTTTCTCATTCAACGTTGTGTTTATGAATAGCTTTCTAAGTTGCATACAAAATATTATATTCATTACTTTGATATTGAGATTCTTGGTACCGATATTGGTTTATGTGTATCTTTAATCTGTTATTAGTAGAAAGCTATGATTACCTAGTATAATTGGGTTCTCGGTATACTAGGAATACGTCCCTACCCTAGGGTATCTATCCCTATCTATTTACTTTAATTCGAAAGGTTCTGAACTATCCAGTGGTAAATTCCCAACTAGGGTATCAGACTCAACTAGATTCCTATCAACTCTTTTACTGTGCATCAACAATTTAAGTTGCAACAATTTGTTTTATCTACCAATAATCTTTCCTTAATGCTCATATACGATACAATTGTCTATTTTATAAATTAATGAAGACAAACATGGTCATACAATTTCTAAGTAATATGCTTGTCTTTTCTATAACAAGAACATTAAAGAAATATAGTGTTAAGATATGTTATTTAGTACTGAAAACAAAAATATCCTAGTTATATTTTAATCACACGTCTAGTCCCTTTAGCAAACAAACAATGAATAATCAAAATAAATACTTATCTATTTCACTAGGTGTCTAGAAATCCAAAGGGTAACCAACCGGCTAGGGTGATTACATCCTTTCTCTCACTGAGAACTTAGTACCAGACAGTTTAGATCAATGACCCAATAGGGTACTTTGTCAGGAAACAAAGCTCCTCAGTTCATGCTGGAACAAAATGTAGTGAACTTGAGGCTTCCACTAGTTGTCTATCTAGCTCAAGAAGTTCCTCAACCAATGTCTTGACTACCCTCATCCACCTTCGTGGAGGGGTTTTTCTTGTTATCTTGTTCTCAAAGCCTCCAATATCCTTTTGGCTAACCCCTTCCTTTCCCTTGGAGATTTTATTTTATCTCCAGGAATAGAAGAATAACTAAATTTGTAACTATTTGGTAAAAGCTTTATCTTGGTTTTCTTGAGTTAGTTCCAAGATACCCATTTGTGTTTTATTTTTCTCTTTCTTTTTAGTTTTCATTTGTCTATAAAATAAACCTTTAGTTAATTTCACTAATAGAAATTCTCATGGTTTATTCCAAAAAGTCTATATAGTTCTTCACAAAGTAAATGTAAATAACCAGATAGATGGTTACTTTTACAGGGGGTGTACATCTTCCCCTCCTAGAGACCAACACTTTCCTCGATGTTATTTTACCTTTCATACAAATGAGGGTAAGCTTCCACCATGAAACTTTCATCCTCCCATGTGTCCTCTTCGGGGCTAAAATACTGCCATTACACCTTAACCTGGGTGGTGGCTCACCTCCGTAGAATTATTTCCCTTCGTTCGAGGATGCATTGAGGTTCTACTAGGAACTCTTCATCCTGTTGGACTTGTTACAACAACCATAATTGAACTAATTCATGGCAATCATTATATTAAGATCAAATTAAATATTTAAAACATTACTTGAATATCATGCCAATGAATCACATGTCGAGGGTCATAAACATAGTGTTTCAACAATGAGATATTAAATACATGATGAAATTTATATGACTTGGTAAGGCTAGTCGCTATGTCACTCGTCAAATTCTCTCTAATATCTAGAAAAGACCACAAAAATGAGGGGCAAGTTTTTCGTCACTAGACCATATCAAATTGCTTTTCTTGGGTTGGATTTGCACATATACATGGTCCCCAACTTCACATTATTTATGCATTCTTTTCCAATCAACATAAGATTTTTGCCTATCTTGGGCAGCTTATAAATTTTGTCAGACTTTCTTTATGATTCATACTATTTCCTCTAACATTTATAGCCCCAACATTAATTTGTTTTTATGATTTTTCCAATTTGTAGGTGTTCACTTTCTTCCATATAACACCTCAAAGGGGATCATATTTAAAGACTCTTGATATTTGTTGTTATATGCGAATTCTACCAAATGTAGGAACTCTTCCCACTTAGTAGGCTACTGCATAACATACATTTGAAGCATAACTTCCAACACTTGATTCACATGTTTAGTTTGCACATCCTTTTACAGATGGTATGCAGTGTTGAATTGGATATGAGTTCCTATCTATGTAAATAGGGCTCTCATGAATGCGAAGGTGAATTTTATTTCTCTGTCTAATATAAGTACTTTAGGAATACCATGGAACCGGAAACATTATTTCATAAAATGGTTCATTATTTGAACTGTCTTGAAAAGATTGTACCAAAATGAAATGATTTTCTTTACTCAGTTTAAATACTATTACCGTGATTGAGTCATTTTGATTTTTATATCTAGGTAACCTAGAGTTAAAATCAAGTGTAATAACCTCCCACTTCCACTCTGCTATAGATATTGGTTGAAGTAGACCAACAAGGTTTTGATGTTCAGATTTAACTTCCTGACATTCAATGCATTTGTTCAAACATTATATGATAAACCTACGCATCCCAAGAAAGAAATAATATTTTTTAATGGCCAAAAACATTTTCTTATATCCAGGATGGGCATTGTAAGGAATCCTGTGAAAGTCATCCAAAATCAGTTTCCCAAATGTAATATGATTTGGGAAATATATCATTTTCTTAAAGTTTAATAATTAATCTCTAACTATATCGTAGTCTGACTATTTACTCTGGGTGATAGCTTGTTGAGCGTGCTTCCATAAAAAATTATATTCAGGATCCCGTTGGGAAACTTAATTTTCTCTAGGGACTTAAATTATAGTTTATTATAACACAATTCATAAATACAATGTATTCTTCTGCTCAATGTATGAACTACATGATTTTATTTTCCTTTTAAATGGTTAATGTCAAATTAAAATTCAGTAAGGAAGACATTCTAACTTTCTTGACAGATATTTAAATTGGGATGTTTGAAATAACTTGTTAGACTATTGTGATCTATCATCAACGGAAATATTTTTCTTAGAAGATAATGCCTCCATACTTTCAATGCATGGACCACAACAATTAGTTATAAATCATAGGTAGAATATATCTTGTCATGTTTCGTCATGTTTCATGATTCGTATGCTGTCACAATTTCCATATTTTGTTATTACAACCCCCACCCCTTCCATATACACATTTTTACAAACCACAACCTCCTTGTTTGGGTAAACAATCTTCAATAACGGGGAAATAGTTAATAAATGTTTTAATTGCTCAAAACTTTGTTAACATTCGGGGGTCCACCTAAAATTTTTTCTCTTCTTCTCTAAGGTGGTGATGGGATACATGATTTGAGAGAATCCCACTATAAAATGGTAGTGATACCCCACGAGACCCATAAAATATCGTAAATCTGCTACATTTTTTGGCACCGACCACTCCATAATGGTCCTGAACTTCTCGGGGTCTACTGAGATTACCTTAGCTGAAATGACATGCCCAAGTACTGAATATGATTTTTTTATAAAAATCACATTTACTAAGCTTTTCATACAAATGATGGTCTAGCATTTCACGTAAGTTCTCTTTATGCTCCTCTAAACTTTTAGAATAAATCAACATATCATCTATAAATATTAGAAAAAAAATTGTCGAAGAAAGGATGAAAAATGCCATGCATCAAACTCATAAATGTCATTGGTGCATTAGTCAACCCAAAAGTTAAGACTATGAACTCGTAATGTCCATATCAAGTTCTAAAATTCATCTTATAAATGTCTTCATCTATTACTCAAATTTGTTGGTACCCCGATCATAAATCAATTTGAGATACAAAATTTGCACCCTTCCCTTGATGAAAAAGATCATCAATTCGAGGCAGGTGCTACTTATTTTTAATGGTTATTTTATTAGGTTGGCTCTAGTAAATACACAATCATAGCATGTCATCTTTATTTCTTATGAATAACACTGGATTTCCCCAGGGTGATACACTAGGACAAATATATCCCTTATCAAGAAATTCCTGTAGTTACATTTTCACCTTGGTTAACTCAAGTACACTCATGTGATAAGGGGTTTTGGATACTAGCGCTTCTCTGGGAATCAAATCAATGAAAAAATCAATAGCTCACATTGGGGGAAGTCCACGTATATTTTCAGGAAACACACCAGCAAACTCCTAGATTATTGGTATGTCTCCCAAGTTGGTAGTCTTATCTTTGGAATTAGGATACCCAACCTAAACAACACAAGTCACACAAGAATTTCTAATGCATTTACTCAATTAAAATGTAGTAATGGGGCAAAACCTCATGGGCTTTCAAATTCCTTGGATCTCCTACCGAGAACCATTGTCAGCGAGATAACTAATGGTCTTTTCTTGACAATTTACTAAGGACCAGTGCCCTTCCCGCTAGTCCAGCCCAATTAGCAAGCCATATAATCCTAAGGGTAAAACATTCAAGTTTGTCATTATGTGGTGAACCCCTATCTCATTTGAACAATTTGGTACTTTTTCATTTACCCTTCTCTTAACCCCCATAGCTAGTTACACCAATCAAGGGTGTTTGAATCTAAAAGTTTGCAAACAACATTTTTCTACTACTTTGGAGCTCACATAACTCAAAATTACACCAGGATCTACTAAAATAGACACAAATTGATTAATTATATTAATTTCCGGTGTTATCATTGTAAGCTAATAATATTCCTGATAGTCTTCCAATGCGGCATTGAGCTTGGGCATACTCATTGCCATCTCACTTTCCACCTCCCAAACCATTGATGCTTCTTGCACGTTATCAACCTATTCTGGTCTAGTACGATGTGGTAAATTCTTATACTAATGGATTTCCCCACAACCCCAAAATTGTAAAGGAGGCTTCTGCACCCGGTTAGACTCTAGTTTCATGGATGCTTCTGTAATCTTATTTTCTGCTTGCCACTTACCTTTTTGTTGATTTCTTCCAAGTGGTTTACTTGACCAAATTTTTTGTTTAAGATTTGAAGGCCTAGTGCCCCTAATTTTTTTTTAAGACTTATGCCCTTTATTTTGGGGCCAACCTTTGCCAGTGTCCCCTTTCTGCTTCATCTACTGATAGAAAATCCAAGCTTGTTAAATTTCTTCATCCATGGTCTTGGGATTATCGAATTATAATAATTCCTTCATGAATGTAAGTAAACTACTCATAAATCTCTGGACTTTATCTTTTCCCTCTCGAATATATGGAACATACCTCAAAAAACACATAAATGTGGTTGCATGTTCCTCCATAGTTAATTGCCCCAGTTTTAAATCATGAAATTCTATAGTTTTTTTTATCATCAAATCATTCTGTCAAATATTTCTTTTTGAAATGTTTTTGAAATTAGTTAAAAGTTACCTCCTGTTCTTCTATGCCTTGCACTACCTTTACCTCCTCCCACCACAAGGTGGGTTTTCCTTGGAGCTTATTGATAGTCAACCTAGCCCTAAGGTTCTTGTCATATTTACAAAATTGAAAATATTTGTTCATATCGATGATCAAGCTTTTGAAGCTTCTTCAACTTCACCATCAAATGTTGGGGGCTTAATTTTTCTAAATTCCCCCTTCGTTTCCATCTTTTGTTTCTTTTTTTCCTTTGGTTAGAGACATTATATGATTCCTCCTCATGGTTAGTTCTGTTACCATCAATCTCCTGAGTATGACTTCCTTATGGAGTACCTTCTTCTCGGTACTGATGTTCTGCATCGTCTTTGGTCCTGTGGGAGGACTGGGTTGAGAAGTTCAATGATTCTGTCTCTCTGAGAGACTTTGTAAAATTATCTCTTATTCAAGAATTAATATTTCGTTGTCTATTCTTAACCAAGCCATTTATGCTTGCAATTGTTGGACAGTTTCAAGAAACATACTATTTCGACTCTGATGTTCTGCTCCAAACTCCACCCACATTTATGGGTTTGCGGTAGAAATTGGTATAGAATTTTATTCTATTGTTGGCCTTGGTGGAATTGGCCATCTAGATGCTCTCCTCACAATGATCTATTTACTTTTACACTTCCTCTCTCTACTAATCTCAAAATAACCAAATCAGGTCACAATATTGATAATCGTGCTCTGATACCACTTGTTACACACATCAACTTAAATCACATTATCATAATAATAATTTTTTTATACCAAGAGAGGAAAACTGTATATATAAAAATAATAACGAAGCAATTTGTGTAATTATTAAATACATACCTGTATTCTTAATTCTATGCCATAACATGTCACCCCTCTGTGTGGAAATAATAGGATACAATTGCAAATTTAGTATAGAGACATGCTAGTCTAGTCATATAAATTCCACAAATTAGTCACTGCAAGTGTCACATTTCCATGGAGGATTGCTAGCATATATTAAATGAATTGTAATAACAAGGCAGAGATGTTAAGTGTAAAACCCTCATGCGTTATATAGCTTGTATTGTTTCTTCGTCCAACAATGAGCTCTTTACAGATCACGATGCTAATGGTACAAATTGCAATGTGCTCTACCATCTGTCAAACACCTGGATTCTAGTTATCTGTGCATCCACTGGTGAGGTCATCTAACAATGGAGAAACATTAGGTTGGTTTGTTAAACAACTTATCCCATTGAGCACTCATACACTCATTCACTCGTCTACCATTAGGGTTTCTTAGGCAATGCTCTTCCATGGCGGCTTTGAGTTTTATTTTCCAGACCATGGACTTGGCTTTCTCACTGGTAAATCAACATTTGTTTGCAAATTATAAGTGACCCATTTTTAGTTAACTTTCATTCTTTAACAATTTTAAATTCAAGGGTGAATTTCCTCTGTGTACCATAGGTCTTCACAAGGCTGGAGTTTCCTTTGGACTATCAATAGTTGCACATGGAAGACATGCATTTGGCAAACAACACAGGAGGAGCTCACAGGTGCGGATCACTAGGATCTCCTACAAGAAAACGCACCTGCTTCGACTTCACATTAAACTCCAATAATAAATAGATACATTTTGTTAAGGATAGTAAAACTGATCCCTAAATAATAGGAACTGAATGTCTAAGAAAAAACTTAATCATAACTAAGTAACAATATTCACCTAATGTCCATTAATTATAACACTCACCCTTAATGGAGAAATGGGTTATTAAATAAACCTAATGTATCCCTAAACAAATCAAACTTCAGTCTTGCCAGAGGCTTAGTGAATATATCAGCCACATTATCACAAGAATTACAATACTCTACACAAATCTCTTTGGACTTCACCTTCTCCCCAACAAAATGAAATTGAGTGTCACATCTTGGTGTTTTTATGAAACATGGGATTGTAATCCAGTTTGATGGAACTTTGAATATCCGCAATTGATAATCATAGCTTCTGTCTATTCTTCTCCTGCATCTTGGAGAAGTCTACACAAGCAAATTGCCTCACATGTTGCTGCACACATAGATTGATATTATGCTTTTGCTGAGGATAAGGAAATAGTATGTTTCTTCTTGTTGCATGAAGAGATGACCCCAAAACAAATGCTGAAGGCGTAACCTGTAACTGATCTTCTATCATCTAAATTTCCTGCCCAATTAGAGTCTATAAAACCTGCCAAACTAACATCAAATGAGTCAGAATATAAAATTCCAAAGCATGATGTTCCTTGCAAATACCTTAATACTCCTTTCACTGCAAGCCAATGGTTGTCATGAGGTTGAGTCATGAACTGACTCAAAACATTCACTGCATAAGCTAAATCTCGTCTTGTTGTAGTCAAATAAATAAGACTACCAACCAATTGTCTGTACAGTTTTTCTTCTACTTATCTGAAACCATCATTCACCTGAAGTTTTCTATTCTACTGTAAAGGAACAAATGCAACCTTACACTCATCCATTTTGAACCTAGACAATAGAATCTTTGCATACTTACCCTGGGACAAGAAAGTTTGGCTTTAATCTCTACAGACTTCTAGACCCAAACAATAATGCATTTCTCCAAGATCCTTCATCTCAAATTTCTACGATAATTGCTGCTTGATTTCTGCAATGAGATTGTCTGCATTCTTTGTCATGATCAGATCATCTACATAGAAATAAATCAACACTATATGTCCCTCATCATTAAACACAATATACAAATACAATATACAAATTGGGATCATTTTTTCTCCATTTATAAGCATGCATGACGAAAAATGTGTCAATTTTTTTGCACCAGGATCTAGGAGCCAGCTTTAAACCATATAAAACTTTCATTAATCTACATACTAAGTGCTCTTCTCCCTTCTTAACAAACCCCTCAGGATACGCTAAATATACTTCTTCTTTTTAGTCACCATTTAATAAAGTAGATTTAACATCTAATTGATGTATTTTCCAATGATGCTTAGTCACTAAAGAAATAATCATTTTGATAGTATTTAATTTTTCAACAGGGGAAAATGTTTCCTCAAAATCAATACCTTCTTTCTGGGAATACCCGTTTTCCACCAACCTTGCTTTATGCTTATCAATATACCCATCTGCTTTAAATTTTAACTTAAATAACCATCTGCAACCCATGGGTTGTTTATCATTAGGAAGCTTTAATAGATCCCAAGTATTGTTCTTAATGGTTGATTCATATTCCTCCTTCATTACTTCCTTCCATTCATAACTTTTACTAGCTTCATAAAAATTAGAAGGTTCTGCAATGTTTAACATACCAGTCATGAGCGCATAATCTCTATATCGAGTTGGTAACTGTTTTGGTCTTCTCTATCTCCTAAGTAGTGGGGGTTCAATTATTATGCTGCTTTCTTCTCTTTGTGGACCGAACTTGATTCCTTCCACATTATCGTGTTGCTACTATGGTTCCTACTATTGTTCCTGCTTCTTTTCTTGTTGTTGATTGATTCTTGTTTCACTATCCTCTTCTGGAAGTAAGGGTACATGCCATTCTTCATTGTTTTGAATAGGATTTCCATCATCAACCTATTCATGGAATATTTGATCTCTACTGATAAACACCTTGTGATTATCCAATGAAGGTACATTTAATGGCCTTAGAATCTAACTTCTTCCTATTCTTTGGGAACATGAGCAAAAGCTTTACAACTAAATACTTTAAGGTGACTTAATGCAGGCTTGAAGCAAAACAATGCTTCAAAAGGAGTTTTATACTCAAAACTTTTAGTAGGACTCCCATTCTTTAAATACACTGTAGTATAAACATCTTCTACCCAAAAACCAATGGTTAGATTCTTACCTTTCAACATACTGCCAGTGCACTCCACCAGTGTTCTGTTTTTCCTCTCATCTACTCCATTCTGCTGAGGAGTGTAAGGTGTTGTAAGTTGTTGTTGTATCCCATGCTTGTTGTAGTATTTGATGAAAGTCCTTTTCTTGAATTCTCCGTGTTGATCTGATCGAAGAATCCTAATGAATTTTCCTTTCTACTTCTCAATCATGTTTATGAATTGTTTGAAATATTCAAAAGCATGACTTTTCTATTTAAGAAATATAACCATGTGAATCGTGTACAGTCATCAACAAATATTAAAAAATAGAGAGCCCCACCTAACGATCTTGTCTGCATTAGGCCACATAATTCAGTGTGTACAATTTCGAGTATGTCCCTGCATTTTCTATCTTTAATGGCATGAAATTCATCTTTATGCTCCTTACCGAATGCACATGCTTCACAATTAATATGCAACTTTTTTAAAACAGGAAGACCATCTACCATACCTTTGTTCCGCAATAGAAGGTGGTCACTGAAATTGATATGCCCAAGTCGTCGATGCCACAAATTTTTAGCAGACTTATATGATCAAATCAAGGCTTGTTGTGGCGTACTCTTCACATCTAGTTTGTAGAGTCCTCCTATGAAAATACCTATAGCAATAGGCTTCATCTGATCCAACAATTATTTAATAATACAATGAGATTTAAAGAATTCTAACTTGTGATTCTGATCTGTAATCTTTGATACGGAAATCAAGTTGTTCTTAGTACCAAGAATATACCACACATCATATATATTCCTGATCTTTCCATCAAGAAGAGTAACAAGGACATCTCCATGTCCTGTGATCTCGTACCCACTATTATCTCCAAGGTATACATTTACTCCAGTGTTGAATTCTCTAAAATGTTTGAACCATTGATTTTTACCTCTCATATGTGAGGAGGCTCCAGAATCTATGAACCAAATATCTGATTCTTTCCCCTCATTGGCTAAAGCAGTATCAACCTCAACCATAAAAAAATCTGACATCCTGATTCTAATCTGCATCAGCATCAACCAAATGACCTGCATGTCTTCTCTGCTTGTACCGTGCTTCATCTACCTTTTTCTTATGGCAAAATTTAGTAATATGGCATATCTTACCACAATAAAAAAATTTAGGAGTAGAGTCATGTTTATGCGAGGTCATACCTTGTGGTGTCCTTTTTCTTGATGTGTTGCCTCTCCTGTGACCAACCACTGCTTTCCTTTTTGGTTTGAACTTTCTCATCAATGCAAGATCTGAATTTTGAGGTTTCAGATACAACCTCCCTTCCTCTTCTTGTAGAAAATTCATAGTGAGATCCTCAAAGCCTAGAGTCTTTTCTCTTGCATTCAATCCAGTTTATAAACATCTGATAATCATCTGTCATGCCATTCATGGTAACTGTCACCAGATCATCATTTGCCATGGTTTGACCGATATCAGATAGTTTATCTTTAACTTCCTTTATCCGGGATATGAATGAAGAAAGAAACTCATTCTCCTCCATCTTGATTGAGAGAATATTCTTCCTGAGGTACAAGGTTTGTCTGGTGTTTTTGATCTCATACATATCCTTGAGAACTATCCAAATTTCATTTCTTCTCTTGCAATCTCGAATGTAAGGGATGATGCAATCTTTGAATGATAACTTGAGTAGCACCTTTGCCTTAATATCCCTTTTCTCCCAGTCTTGGATTGTTGTATTCGATCCACCAATTGCGGTAGTTGACTTGGCTTCATCGCCAGTGGCAATGCTATAAGCATTATGTCCCTGAAGCAGAGTTTGGAGCTTAAACTTCCAATTTGTGTAATTCAAACCATCAAGTTTATTAATCTCATTGAGATAAGCTTCGACAATTTAATTATTCATTTTAGATGACTAAAAACTTCAACAACCCTAAAATGTAAAAAATACCCTGAGCGCTGAGAATTTTCTTCGCAAAAAAGACGAAAATTACCCTCAACAATACAAATTTCTCAAATTTCAATTCCATATCTCCTTTTAGATTATACCACAGAAAAAAAAATGTCATAGGGAAGATTATTTATTCACCATCATGGGGAGGAGGAAGAATCACAAACCTCTCACTCAGTGCTACCACAGTCACCAATCTTCTCATGGTCAATACACCTCCTCTGCGCAAAGAGCAGAGCACCCACAGTCTTCATGCGCTACTACTGCTTTTCACGACAACAAGCAATGTTGTCCACCACGCCCACCAAATCCTTCACACAGAAAGTCTAAGAGATTCAGTCTCCACGCACTTCTTTTCAGTGATGAACCTAAAGTCATCTCGGCTTCCTTCTTCGTGTGGCAAAAAATTAGGGCGATCTCCCCCTTCTACATGCAACCTCCTCAAAAGAAAAAAATGCGGCAATTCACCATTTTCCACACACACATCCTTGAAAAAACGCAGCAACTCAGATCGTGGCAGATCTTAAACTAGGCATCTAAGATTGGTCACATAGATACATCTGATTCCTACGACGATCGTTGCAGATGTACACCACAGCCTTGCGACGATGTGAAAAATAAAATCTGCGTGAGGAGCCCAAGGGTATCATCGCAATCCCTCTTCAGTTTCGCATCTTCTCGTCGCAATTACTCTTCATCTTCCTAGTGACAATGTAACATCCCACAACTCAGCGTATAGGCCTCTCTTTCATGCAGCTCTGATACCATGTCAACAGTTGCACATGGAAGACATGAATTTGGAAAACAACATAGGAGGATCTCACAGGTCTAGATCACTAAGAACTCCTACAAGCAAATGCACCTGCTTCGGCTTCACATTAAACTCCAATAATAAATAGATACATTTTGTTAGGGATAGTAAAACATATCCCTAAATAATAGGAATGGAATGTCTAAGAAAAACCTTAATCATAACTAAGTAACAATATTCACCTAATCTCCATTAATTCTAACATGGACAACAAGGTTGGATTTCTGATTCCTCAGTCCATGGTCTAAGCACTAGTATGAATCCTTGTGTTTATTATTTGAAAATATCATAATAGTTATAACCATAGGCTTATAATATGGGGTTCTACTTCCTATCTTCTTCCCAATGCATCGAATCTCCCTTTCGCTAACCCCTTCTATTCCCTTTGAAATTTTCTTTTATCTCTAGGAAGATAAGAATAACTGAATCTGGAAGGTAAAATTTCTATCTTGGTTTTCCTAAGTCAGTTCCAAGATACCCATTTGTGTTTTTTTTTCATGCATTTATAAAATAAACTTGTAGTTAATTTCACTAGTCAAAATTCTCATGGTTTATTCCACACCGTCTATATAGTTTTTCACAAAGTAAATGGAAGTAACAGTTTTCCACAAAGTAAGTGTAAGTTACCACACATATAGTTACTTTTTATCGAGGGTGTTATATTGATCTTGCTTTCTTTCCGTAAGTAAGAGGTTCATGATTTGGGCTCACTATAATAACATTGTATTAGTATTTTCAAGTTTCTATATTAATATTTTGTAAAATTGTCTTGTTTCCAAACAATTTTCACTATTTTTATGATGAAATTTATTTAAAATATTAAAAAATTAAAATTAATTAAATTAATTATATCAAAATTTAATAATGGCGTGGAAAAGAAATAAATTAAATAAAGTTATTAAATAAGTCAAAAGATCCCTATTTTCAAGGTTTAAAAGGTAATATTTTGATAATAATTTATTTTCTCTCTTTTTAATTATCAATATATCATAATTATCATTATTATTATTTTATTTGTTATTACATTCAAATTCACTTTCAAAAAACATTGTGGGCCAACTCAAAACCTTACCCCTATGTCCTAACTAGGACTATTATAATTAATTTATAATAATGTGACTAACTAATTCAATGTTCTCATTTGTTAATACATTCAAATTTGCTTCCAAAGTAATTTGTGGGCCAAATTGAAAGCTTTCCATCTAATATGACCTTGTTATAGGCCTCAAATTTTACTAAAATTAGCTTAATTATATTGATAGGTATATTTATTTTAGAATATGTATTCTAGAATTTTAATTTAATCATTAGTAGATATTAGGGGAGAGTGAAGATTTATCCTCCATAGAATAGGCCATGCTCTACATGGTAGTATATATAGATCAGGCTTTAGATTTATCCTCAATTAGTTATACTTTCTTAATTAATTTATCTCAAACTAATTAATTAAAGAACATGTCATATCAACAAGTGCCATATTGTGTATGTATTGTTGATAAGTTATAATGTTGGCCCATGGTATTGTAACAAAAGCTATTTACAAATTAATAACTTCCATTATAAAGTGGGGTAAAACTCCATAGTAAGGTATATTGTTTAATTCATATACTAATTATTTTTATAATTAATAATGATAATAATTTAAAATAAAGTTGTAATTTAATTAATTTTTATGGTTGTGAGATGTGTTTTGATGCCTGAATTGATGACTATTGAGATGTGCATTGTCTAACTTATAGACAAAATAGACTTTTTCACAGGAATTCACCAAAATCAAGCAATACATTTTCAACTAATTTTTTACTATGCCATCTACATTTACTAATCATTTAGTTTATATAGTCCCACAAGTAAAATAAGTTAAAACTATTTTCAACCTAGTCATGAAGGTTAATCCACAAAATATGGGGAAGGTTGACTATTAACTAATTATAATCCACGAAATATCGGAAAGTACTCTGAGTTTCGTGGCTTCATTCCAAGTTAAATGTAAAAAAGGAAAAAAAAGGTTAAAACAATTTCCAACATTTACAAAATATTTCCCTTTGGAGCAAGGCTTCATGAATTCACTAAAATCAAGCAATACATTTTCCACTAATTTTTTACTATTCCATCTACATTTACTAATCATTTAATTTATATAGTCGCACAAGTAAAATAATTTAAAACTATTTTCAACCTAGTCATGAAGGTTAATCCACAAAATATGGGGAAGGTTGACTATTAACTATTTATAATCCACGAAATATCGCAAAGTACTCTGAGTTTCGTGGCTTCATTCCAAGTTAAATGTAAAAAAAGAAAAAAAAAAGGTTAAAACAATTTCCAACATTCACAAAATATTTCCTTTTGGAGCAAGGCTTCATGATTAGCAACCATGTTTTATCGATATGGTACTCTCATTTTCCTGTACTTTCATTCCACATTAAATGAAAGGAAAAAGAAGAAGGAAGAAGAAGTTAAAACCTTTTCTAACATTCACTAAATGTTAGAGCAAGGCTTCATAATTAGGGTGAATTTTTTACCCAAAATAGTTAAATGAAAAAGAAAAAGAAAAAAGGTGAAAAGTATTTCCAACATCCACTAAGTGTTTCTCTTTGGAGAAAGGTTCCATAATTAAGGTAGATATTTTACCCAATTTAGTTAAATGAAAAAAAAAATTAAGGAAGAAGAAGTTAAAAGCTTTTCTAACATTCACCAAATGTTTCCCTTTAGAGCAAGGCTCCATAATTAGGGTCGATGTTTTTACCCAAAATAGTTAAATGAAAAATAAAATAAAAAAGTTGAAAACTATTTCAAACATCCACCAAATGTTTCCCTTTGGAGAAAGGCTCCATAATTAAGGTAAATGTTTTACCCAATTTAGTTAAATGAAAAAAAGAAGTTAAAACCATATTAGTAGACCCAAAATAGTTAAATGAAAAAGAAAAAGAAAAGTTAAAACTATTTCCAACATCCACCAAATGTTTCCCTTTGGAGAAGGGCTCCATAATTAAGGTAAGTGTTTTACCCAATTTACTAAAATGAAAAAAAGAAGTTAAAACCATATTAGTAGAATAGGTGAAGACCAACTGAAACCCTACCATCCCCCAAAGGTTCTCATTTTATTAAAAATAGCTTAATAATAAGTTAAAGCCATTTCAAAGTTTGGATTTTTTGTAATGCTAAAGTTAAGTAGGTCAAAACCTCTTATTCAAATTTTCATATATACTGATCTACAACAAGGATCATGTTCAACATGTTGACATGGTGATTAAACTAAGAAACAATTATATGCAAAAACCTCCAAATGTTTCTTTAGAGTATAGGAGGTGGAATATTTGGGTCATATTGTATCTCATAAGGGTGTGAAGTTAGACCCTAAAAAAAGGAAATCCATTAAAGAATGGAAAATCCCCACAACCATAAAGCATCTTCTAGGATTTCTCGGGTTGACAAGCTATTATCGCAAGTTTGTTAAGAATTATGGGAGAATAGTGGCACCTCTAATATCATTACTAAAGAAAGATGCATTTTCTTGGACTCCACAAACAATGAATGTCTCTGAACATATTAAGAGGAAATGTGTTAAGCACCGATCTTAGCTACACCAGACTTCACAAAAACTTTTATTGTAGAATGTGATGCTTCAATAAATATAATTGGTGTTCTTTCAATGAAAGAAGGAAGACCCATTTCTTTTGAAATTTGTCCAATAAAGGGAAAGTATTTAAACAAACCTATTCATTAGAAGGAAATGTTCGAAATACTATATGCGCTAAAGCAATGATGATCTTACCTAATGGGAAGATACTTCAAGGTAAAACCAAATCATGACAATATTAAATACCTTTTGGAACAAAGATTACTTTCAGAAGAGCAACAAAAATGGGTGAAAAGTATTTTGGGTTATGACTTTGAAATCATCTACAAAAAATGGAAGGAAATTAATGTTGCAGATGCACTCTCAAGAAACGATGAGGATGCAGAAACATTACTTTGTGCAATTTCTATTATCCAACCTCAATGGATAACCTAAGAAAGTGATGAATGAAAGAATGATGAAGAGGTGTGGTAACTCATTCAAAAGTTGCAGCGAGATCCTAGTACATTTGATACATTTAGATGGAAAATGGTACAATTATCACTTATACCTTTGTAAGAATTCCTAACTCAAATAAAATATTCTTTTGGAATTCCATACCTCTCCCTTATGAGGGAACTTAGGATTTTTAAAAACTTACAATAGGGTCAAGAAGGAATTTTTTTGGGATAGCCTTAAATTCGATATTCAGAATTTTGTGGCAGAATGTTTTATTTTCCAACAAAATAAAGTTGAGAAAATTAAGACCCCAGGTCTATTATAACTTTTAGTCATTCAAAGTTGGCATTGGGAGAAGGTCTCAATGGATTTTATCGTAAGTTTACCCAAGTATGAAGGAAACCGTGTTAGGCTCCTATACTACTAGTGTAACCCCTTATTGTTAATAGTACAACCCACTTATTATATTGATGTACCCACGAAGTGCCCATATTGTTACTATTGTACCACATAGAAGCCCACTATTGTTATTATTGTGCCCTTACATTATTATTGTTATGTCAGCTCTGATTATGTTATGACCCCTTAGACTCCTATATATAGAAAGGAGGTCTTTTCATTTGTATCATTCAATAATTGTTCATTTATGTAATGTAAAGGGGGTTGCCCCCTCGAAGAGGCTGAATTCTAAGGCCTTGATCTATCTTTTCTTGAGGTGGTTTCATAACATTTGGTATCAAAGCTTTCGATTCTAGAGTTTCGCTTCTCCAAATAGGTCACCGTGGAATTTTCACTATAACTGTTTTTCTGCAATGTTTCAGAAGCTAAAAAGCAAACCTATTTGAGAAGAAATCGCGTTGAACCTCAGGTCCAAATTTCAAGCCTTTTTGCGCTATATTTGCGGCGATATGATCTAAGGAACTTGGTCTTTTTGCAGACTCCTGAATTACGTTCCAAACAAGTGACCTGGGGAAAATAGTCGTAACTTTCTCTCTGAGCATAAGATTTAAATTTCGTAAGAAGGTACAGAAAGAGGACAGACTATAGTTTCGTGTAGATATTTTTCAAAGCCAAAGGGCAAAACAGTGACTCATGGCACGTCATACAAGTTCGCTCTACTGAACTAGTCTATAATCAAGTCACTATTGGCGATTTCGCATAACTCTTGCTTGGAGAATCCAATTTGGATTAGATTGGTGGAACTGGAAAGAGGACGCAGAGGACTACTACAGGTCGCAATTTCAGAACTTAAAGCTCTGAAAGTACAGAGTTACAATCATTTCAATATCGAGCTCCTAAAATCAAGAAAAAAAAATATGAGGACGTTTGATGGCAAGGATCCGGTAAATTGGATACTTTAGATGGAGCAATATTTTGATCTATATGGTGTACCACTATTACCAAAAGGTATGTATTGCATCTGCATATTTAGAACCGGATCAATTTTTATGGTATGAAGGGCTTTGTTCTCATAAACAACTTGTTACATGGTAAATTTTCACGGAAAACCTTACCATCTACAATGGAAACTCTCATTTCTTTATCTTCCAGAGAAGAAATAGAAAGTAACTTATTTTTCAAACCTGGGGCATAGAGGATGTTTTTTAGGTGTAGCTTTTCTCCACTTTCTAGCTTCAATGATGTAGATCCAAAGCCCTTGACTACATAGCTATAGTTGTCTCCAAGCTCAACTGCATATGATGATGATACATTCGATAAAATTGTCCACTTTCTACTATCGTGTTTCTTGAGGATCCACTATCAATAATCTCTTCATTTTCATCGTAAATTGTACCTGTAAGTGTAGCCAAGAATCCTTTATGCTTGACTCTCCTAGATAGATTGTAGATGATCCTTCGAACTAGGTTTCCTGAAATTTTCATGAGATTGTGTACCATCTTAAAATAAATTTCCATTGTGTTATATTTTCTTCGATGATTACTTTTCCTTCCTTCAATTAATATCCAACAAAGAAATCTTCAACTAGTTATTCTTTCATCGTAGCTATGATACCATGTTGAGAAATCAATAAATATACATAATAGGGTTTGGTCCCTCTTTCTTAATAATTACTTGTGATTTATGTTTTCCTATTTTAATTCTTTGTTACTTTATCTTTCATCAAGAAATTACCAAATAAAATGTATAAATATTACAAGAACAAGGAACACAAGCTATAGGCACTCAGTTAGGGAAAAACCCTTATTTAGTGGAAAACCCAGTCAAATTCTTCCACTAAAATATTCAAATCAAGATGAGATAATCCAAGAGATTTTTGACCTAGATAAATACCTTCTCCATTCACTAAGTCATACCTTCCTTAACTTTTATGTATTCTTCCAAACTCATCAAGTGTCAGTTTCTGAGATGCAGCTTCGATCCTGAATTTCAGGCCCTTGACTGCAAAATTTCAGGCCTGCATCTATTCTAGAAATTCTGACACCCAACTACTTGTCCACTCTAGAAGCCTTAAATGTAGGACCCATGCTTAAAAAATATTTTTATTTCACAATAACATTTTCTTTTGAAAAAAGCAATTATGAAGATGAACACTAGTTACAACCTTCAACAACTATTCTAGTCATTAATTGTTAGAAAATGTAACTGGTTTCAGTCTTCATAATTGTAAGTGTACTCAAGTCATTATGTATATCTTATGTTACAACAAAAACAAGGAAAAAAATGTTATTTTAAGCATGTGTTTCATGATCCATTTTTTATGGTCATCTTGGTCAAAGAATGTACTTCATTCCTCTAGAGTCTTTCATGTCAAAAGAATATTTTTTTCATGAGTCAAACATGTCTTTCCATTTTGTATAAGGCCCTATTAGGTAAGTTGTAACATGTAAAATATATTTATTTCAAGTCTAGAAAGTTCTACAGGCCTCCTAACGCAAGTCTCCCCTGGAAGTGACAAGTTGTCATAAAGAAGTGAATTCGACCTCATAAAAATCCTATAAATATAAGCAAAGTAAACCTCATTTAGCACCAATTCAATATCATCAATAAACAAAGTTGATCTGTAGCAAGGAGCATCAAGAAAGCTAAAGCAAAGGTCAACGAAGCAAGTATAAGACAAGAAGATAAGGGAAAATATTCTTTTGGGACTTATTCTCTCACACATGTGAAGGTTAGGGTTTTTGCAGTCTGAAAAAGATAGGTTGAACTTGCAACTTGAAGGTGGAGGATTAAGTTGAGGCTAGAAGCCAATTGAAGCAGGATTGACTCTTATTGTCTTGGTTGATCTTTGACCTAATTAGAAGGTCCTCTTGGACGAATGACTTGGTACTTAGAGGAGGACTTGGTCTAGGGTTTTTGGTATTGGTTTTCTCATTTGAACTGATTCTATATGAAGAGAATATATCTTTTGGGCTTCCCCTTGGATGTGTTTTTCCCTCGCTTGGAGCCTATTACTTGTGTCCATTGTATCTATTACTTTTCGACTTAATAATTGTTTGATGAAAAATGTCTAATAAAGAAACATAATGAGATAAATAGGGTTCACAAGAAATTATTAATGTTAAGGATAATTTTAATTTATATCTTCCCTACTACATTCAAAAACATGATATCAAAGCTAAGGTGAAAAAGATAAGGCAACTAGAAGTTCCTCTTGAACATTTTACTTGTCAAAGGGAATCATTTTCAAAAAGACACAAAGGTAGAAGAAGAATATCTATTGACCTAGAAGGAAGAGTACCACATCAAGTCATTGTTGAAGAAAACCTCATGATCAATATTTCATTGGAGGAAGAAAGTACAAGTTGTTATTGAACACTCTCTAGTGCATCATCTTGAAGAAGATAAAGAATTAAGGAATCTTGGGATCATCATTCACTCTTTGAAGCTATTTGATGATAACATTTCTAAAGGAATCCTAGAATAAAGAAATCTAGGGTATCATTGAAGTATCCTTTAAGGTGTTGAAAGCATCAAGATAGTTTGAGACACCATGAAAAGAGTTGATAAGTAAGTATTATATTGTCTTCTATGTCTCAATCTATAGATCATGTGACTACATTTTGCGAGGAAAGCAACAAGCTTGTTGGATCAAAAACATTCCTAGCATGGAAGAACACAATTGACTTATAAATCATTGAAAATGAAGTCATTGTAGTTTCTAACCCCATACAAAAATTACTTGCATACGAATTCTAAAAAAATAAAAAATAATAGCGAGATCATAAAACATAAAACAGATCTACACAAATATTTTCCCTTTGATCGCAAAACCCAAAAAATCAGATTGATTTTTCATTATATTCCTTTCAATGTTACAATACACATATATACATGCCGAAGAATCCATCAATCCCAATCCATTAACCTAGATTAGGACATAATTGTAGTTCCCTCGACCGAATCTACAAAATACCATGGGTAGAAAACCATCATGCCCAAAACCATGTGTGAAAACCATGCACAAAACCATAGGTAGGTTTTCCCACCTAATATAGGGTCCAAAAAAAAATCCCCCCTCAAACGGCTGCTGCCCCATGTACGACCCCCCTCCTATGCCTTGTGAAACAAACAAGGGGGTGCTATTACAGGTGGGGCTAGTCATGGAAATAATATAAGACACACCCAACATTCTCCCACTCATTGTTTCTCTTTCCATGGGGGGAGACAAGATAGCTTAGTCAACGGTCTGGCCCTGCAATGCCCATGATTCTCTACACCAAGAGAACTTATCAATGCTCATAGACTTTGTCAATCCATCTACAATATTCTTCAAAATTTTCAGATTTACAAGAAACACCATTTTTTCCTCAACCATATCCCTCACAAAGTGATACTGAACATGAATGTGCTTTGTCTTTGAATGATAAGCACGTTTATTTTCCAAGAAAATTACACTTTGGCTATCATAGTCTATCCTTATAGCTCATTTTACCAACCCCATACTTGGACTCAAGCTCTGCAACCAAAATACTTCCTTGCTTGCATGAGGGGTTGCCATGTATTATGCCTTTGTAGTTTAAAATGCCACTACATATTGTCTCTTTCTCATCCAACTAACTACTCCTGCAAATAGGTTAAATACACACCCACTTGTAGATATTCTTTGATCTAGATCTCCATCCCAATCTGCATTAACAAATCTACGGATGTCCGAAATGCTATCCAATCCTAGTCTTCCTTGGTAGCACAAATAATAATCACTAGTGCCACACAAATACCTCAAAACTTCCTTCACTCCTGTCCAAATCTCCTTCCCTGGTTTTGAAATAAATCTCTTTAATACTCCCACTACATGTGAAATTTCTAGTCTAGTACAAACCATTGCATACATCAAGCTACCGACTACACTTGCATATGGACCACGAAACAAGTCCTCTTGATCTTCTTGTGTCTTGGGATACTGTTCAACAGATAAGTTTACACCAATATGAATAACAACATTCACCTTTTTACTATCATGCATATTAAACCTCTGCAATATTGTTTTGACATACTTACTCTGGTTCAGCTAGATCTTCCTCTTTGCTCGATCTTATTTAAATTCCATGCCCAAAATATAGTTTGCAACACCAATATCTTTCATATAAAATTTGGAGGAAAATTGGGTCTTCAATTCCTCGATAATTTCTTTGTTATTTCCAATCACCAAAATATCATTCATATATAAGACCAAATAAATAACACAATCACCAATTAATTTAAAATGCACATAGTGATCTACTTTTCTTTTGGTGAAGCCAATTCCTTGTATATATGTATCAAATTTCCAATACCACATCCTTGGTGACTGTGTTAACGCATACAAAGACTTTTTTAACCTACAAACAATTTATTTCTTACCGTTCACCAAAAAGACTTTAGGTTTCTTCATGTAGATCTCTTCTTCTAGATCTCCATGAAGAAATGATGTCTTCACATCCATATGTTCTACCTCAAAATAAAAAGGAGCAATAATAGATAAATATAATCTAACACAAGCTACCTTGGCAATAGGAGAAAAAATATCACCAAAATCAATTCCTGGCACTTTGGAATAACTTTTTTCTACCAACCAAGCTTTGTATTTCTCCACCTTTCCTTTTACATTCATATTCTTCTTAAACACCCATTTGCTGGAAATGGGCTTCCTTCGAGCTGACAATTCCACTAGATCACAAGCCTCATTTTTATGCAAAGATGCTATTTCACCAATAATGGCCTCTTTCTAGAGTTTTCCATCCTCTGAATCTACTGCTTCCATGACAGCTTTTGGATCATCATCAGTAATAGATAAAGAAAAATTTGAATAGAAAGTAGCTCGACTATACCTTTTTGGATGCCTTCTTTCTCGAACTAATCTTCTCATAGCTGGAGTTCGTGGCTCTTCATATTCTAATTCCTCTTTTGTTGTAGAGTATCATTCCTCCTCCTTTCGCTCAAAATCTATATTCTCAGGTTCCTTTGGTAGGACTTCACGTTTAATAATATCTTTCATGTCTCTCAACACCACATCATGATTGTACACAACCTTCCTTTTTTCTAGGTTCAAAACCTTATAACATTTTAAACCATCCTGATACCCAAAAAAGATGCACCATTCAGATTTACTATCCAACTTGGTTCTTTTCTCCTTCAGAACATGTATATATGCATAAAATCCAAATATCCTCAGATGTGAAAGAGATGGTTACTTACAAGTCCATACCTCTTATGAAGTCTTATCCTCCAACATTGATGAAAGTGATCTATTGACCTGGTAACATGCAGTCTCCACTGCCTCTGCCTAGAATTATTATCCAAACCTAGCACAACTAAGTGTGCTTCTTTCATTTTCCATCAACGTCATGTTCATTCTTTTTGTAACTCCATTTTTCTGAGGTGTGTATGGAGTACTCTTCTGCCATGCTATACCACATTTCTTGCAGAACTCTTCAAATTCCTTCTTACAAAACCCTCCACCATTATCTGTCGTCAACACCTTTATCTTCTTCTCTATATGGTTTTCCACTAGAGAGTTAAATTCTTTAAACCTGTCAAATACTTCAGATTTATTCGTAAGGAAATATATCCATGTATTACTTGAGAAGTCATATATAAATGATATATAGTACACAAAATTACCTAGTGATGGAACTGACACAGGTCCAAACACATCACTGTGCACAAGCTCTAATATTTGTTTTGCCCTCTTAGTACCAGAGGGGAAAATCATCCAGTTATGTTTCCCATATAGATGATTTTCAAAGAAATCAAAATATAGAGACAAATTAGACATGCCTTCTACCATACCATTATAATCTATCTAAGTATTTGATACCATAGCATGGTCCTTTCTCTAGAGACCACTATATTTTCTCCTCCACTTTCAAGAACCAAACAATTGTTGCACCCATCAATAACAGGGCTACCCTGAACCTTGTACAAAGTTCAAATCCAAACTCCCTGCATAAATACTAGTATTTGTTGAGCCATCTAACAAGTATATTTGGCAAACGCTGTTGTTACACCTGCATCATCCAACTTGGTTACAAAAATTAGATTTCTGGCTAATGCAGGAATATGTGGAACACCTAAAAGTGTTTTAATCCTTCCACCTTGCAACTTCAACTTGACTTTTCCACGATTGATGATTCTAGCCTTACTGTCATCCACTAAGAAGACATCAACACCATCATATTTATTATACTCATAGAACCACTCCCTGTGGGGAGTGAAGTGAAAGGATTCACCTAAGTCAGTCAACCATGCCTCACGATCTACATGTGTACTTGAAGAAGTAGCGAAGTACACATCCCCACCTTCATTTGACGTGGTTTTTTCCTGTACAGAAGGAGAATCATCACATCCCTTCCCTTTCTTAGGAGTTTTAGATCTACAGTCATTTTTGAACTGTCCTTACTTTCCACATTTCCTGCACACATTTATAGGTTTTCTTGGAGATTTAGATCTCCCTCTAGATTTAGGACTCCGAGTCAATGATTTTTTTTGTTTCTGTTCTAGTACCATCCTCATAAATACAAGGCACCACCATTATGGCCCTCCATATTTTTCTGTCTCATCTCCTCTAACAACAAGGATGGGACTATTTCATAAAACTGTATGGATGTCACATTGCTACCTATTGCAATAACCAGACCATCCTAGAAAACTGGTAGAGAACATAAAAACTAATGCATTTATCTTCATCTGACATTTTGATATTAATTGATAAAAAATGTCTTACCATAGTATTAAAGGCTTTCAAATTCTCTTTCACCGAGTCTCCATCCTTCATCCTTAGGTCATACAACTTTTGTTCGTAGGAACAAATTATTCACGAGAGACTTAGACTGGTATAAAGTCCATAAATTTTCCCACAAATCCTTCACCAAAGCTTCTGCTAATACATTCAACAATACTGAATCTCAGATACATAACTTTATTGTTCTCTTTTCCTTTCGATCCAACTTCGCCCAATCTTCAACCAACATAGCCATTAGTTTAGTACCTAGATATATTGTGATCCATTGGTCCTTATCGACCAATAGATCCTCCATCTTGGGTTTCCACAACTCTAAAATCTCACCATTAAATTTCTCTATCTCTATCTTTTCAATGCTCGCCATCTTCTTTCACCACAAGAATTGATCCCAGAGATCTCCCACTGAACAGGGTCTGCCACAGGCTCGAGCGAAACCCCTCAGCAGCATATGTGTCCCCTTGAATACCAAACAAATTTGATACCAAATGTAGGTTTTAACCCCGTATAGAAATTACCTGCACACAAATTTTAAAAATAAAAAATAAACAATGGTGAGAGGATAAAACATAATATAGATATACACAGATATTTTCCCTAGATCCCGAAACTGGGACTACTAGATTTATTTTTCATTATATTCCTTTGAATGCTACAATACATATATATACATTCTGAAGCATCCATAAACCATCATTGGATTAGAACATAACCTTATTTCCCTTGACTGGATCTACAAAATACCATGGTAGAAAACCATTATTCCCAAAACCATGTGCGAAAACCATGCAAAAAACCATAAGTACATCCCCCCACCTAATATAGGGTCCAAATTTTTTTCCCCAGGGTGTTGCCTCAAACTCCGTAGAGGGGGCTACTACCCCCCTCAAACTCCCCGATTAGGGGGGCTTCCACCCCGCTTGTGACCCCCCTTCTACTCCTGGTGCAATGAATAGGGGGTGCTATTACGCATGGGCCTAGTTTTGCAAAGAATATAACACACACCCAACAGCCATGGAATATGTCCTTGGTGAAGTAGTTGCACTAGACAGAGAGAAGACTCAAGAGTTAAAAAAACTACAAGAAAGGAGAAGTAAGGGCACAAATAATAATTGTTGAATCTATTAAAGACCATCTTGTTACCTTTGTTATTTATTTGAAGACATCCAAGTTTAGATATGATGAATTGGTAAAGTTGCACTCCATAAGTACATCATGTAAAAATATTTTCTTCAGGAATAAACTATATATAATAAATAATTAAAAGGATGAGGACATGGCCACTTATATAATGAAGATATCAAAAATAAGGGATCAATTATAAGGCCTCGGGGAAATCATTTCTGACACTGAAATTACCATTTGTGTACAAAATTATTTTCCACCTGATTGGAACATTTTTGTAACTAGCATCTACTCAAAGTAGGATACTACACCTTTTGATGATTTTTTTGCTCAATGTATCTTGGAATAATCGAGGATTAAGGCAAGGGATGACATTGAATCAAACAAAAGGTCTCAATCCTTTATTGTAGTGTCCAAGAATTTGAAGAAAGGAAAGTTTCGAAATCCCATTGCAAGAAAAACTCTCTCAAAGCTCAATGATTTATATGTAATAAGTATGGTCACCTTAAGAGGAATTATCCAAAAAAATAGAACAATGAAAGAAAGGAAAGAAGAGGAGCTCACATATTTGAAGAAAATGGAGAGGCTGAGAAGAAGCCAAAGGAGAAGCTCCCAAATATCTTTAGTACTAAAAATTCCATCTATGTTAGCTTCTTTATAAGGGTACTTGGACCATATTAAATATTACAATTCGTCCAAGAATTTTATAACATCATGTTAAAGGTAGTCATTTCGAAAAGAGGGATCATCAAGATCCTCTAAGAACCATCATTCTAGAAGTTTCTTGGAAAAAGCATTAAGAAATGACTAGCATATATTCCATATGGTATGGAAGAAATACTTTTGAAAGATGAACGGATGGAGATGGTCAAGTTGTAATGAAGGAAATAAAGAAAGTCTTTCTACCTTGGAAAAGAAATAGATTGTCGACAAGTATAAATAAGTAAGCTCATTCAAGAAAGGATGGTTATATGGTTGTATGGAAGCAAATGTATGCATATTTTAAGTAACTCTTCTTTAGGGTAAGGTTCATATGTACAAGAATCACACAAGAAGGGTTGGTAATGAGAATGTGCTCAGGAAGTCTTCCATATGGTTTCATGATGCTTAGAAGAAGAAATTTGACATGTTTTATAACGGCTACAGATCAAGAATCTCTCACAATATTGCATGCCATAAATGAAACAATATTAATCAACATCAAGTATAGTCTCTAGAAGAAAGAAAGGGATTTAATAATGAAAAATCAAAGAAAGATATAGTATCCTAGTAATCAAGTTTGATCCATGGGAACCCTAATTAAAAGTGGATGCATGGAGAAATATTCTTGGATCATGCAAAAGGATGTCGATATCAAAAGACTCGAGTAAGAAATCACTTTGACAAAAGGGTCATCATGATAAGTTAAGTATAATGTTACTATTTTAATTTTGGTTATCTAGTTAGCATATTATATTTCTTCCTGAAAGGATGTTGTAGAAATACACAACGATAGTTGAGGTAAGTTGAAATGTTGATGTTAAAACTTGATTCAAAGAACATATGGATTGAGTGATTCTTTTCGATAATCCTTAAAGGATTTCAAACTCGAGATGTTTATGTCATCATCTTGGAATTGAAAGGTAGCAGTGTAAGAAAATAACATGATGTTCATGTTCCTACATCAACAAATATGACTTTCATGTTTAAGAGGGAGATATGATTGGATTTAAGTTTGAAAAGTATCAACATAATTCCTTCATTGATGATGAATAGAGGATAGTGATATACAATATTGATGGCTTGAATCATGTCACAAGAATGAAGGGAAAAGGTTACTCTACAACATCTAGGTGGAAAGAGAGATCAATATTAATAAATAGAAAGGAAATAAGGAGTTATGCAGCTATAGCCATGAATAATTGGTAGTTGATACACTTATGAAAATAATATAGAGATCATGTGGATATGACTTCCCACTTGAAAGGACGTGAAATAATCTCCTATATTATTTGACAACGGGTGAGGATAACAACAGATTTATATTCTCTCCTTCATGTGTCATGCACTAGGACATGACTAACAGTCGTATGTCTTAGTGAAGGCCATGGAGAGAGAATGGTGAGTGGAGGATTGGATAAGAAGCTATGATTTCCTTGAGGAGATAAAATACAATATAGGATGTTGACCCACACTCTTTGAGGATTAGATAGGTATTCAAGGCAAGAGTTGTTGAAGAGGACTATTTCTCTTTAATATTGGGAATCCAAGATAATAATAGTCCTAAAAAGACATACCTAGTGAACATATGGATGGGGTATGTACCTTGAAGAGGTAGCATGGTATCTCATGTAAAGCCTCCCAACATTACATTCGTGTATAAGAAAGATATTATCAAGTTAAGACCCCACTATGTTGACAATTCTAGTTCTAATGTTGATTCTTAAATATGGCTTACTAATTCGACTCTTCTTGTGAGAACTCTACAGTTTAAGAATAAACATACACCAGATGTATAATTATAAATACCTTCGTAATTACGAGGGAATGTTGGAAAATGTAACTAGTTATGGTCTTCATAATTGTCAATCTACTCAAGTCATTGTAAATATTTTGTTATAAGAAACAAAAGAAAAAAAAATGACTTTGACCATGGGTTTCATGCTCCATATTTTATGGCCATCTCTGTCAAAGTGTGTCCTCCAAGATTCTAGGATTTTTCATGGAGTCAAAAGAGTTGTTTTCATTTGTATAAGACCCTATTGGGAAAGTTGTAACATGTAAAATATATTTATTTAGAGTATGGAAATCTCTACAAGCCTCCTCGAACAAGTCGGCACTGGCATTGCTAAGTCATCCTGAAGAACGTAATTTGACCTCATTGCAAGACTATAAATAGAAGCATATTTGACCTCATTCAACATCAATTCAATCTCATCAATCAAGAAGTTTCATCTGTAATAAGAAGCATCAAGAAAGCTAAATTGAAGGTTAAGGAAGCAATTAGAGGACAAGAAGATAAGTGAAAATCTGTTTTGGGGCCTTATTCTCTCACACGTGTGAAGGTTAGGGTTTTTATAGCTTCCAGGGTTTTTCCCTAGCTTGGAGCCTACTACTTGTTTCCATTGTCTCTATTTTTTTTAACTTGATAAATTTTTGATGAAAAATACTAATAAAGAAACATAAGTAGATAAATAAAGTTCACCATAAATTATTAAGGTTAAGGAGAATTTGAATTAATAGTTTTCTCCAACTTAGAATCCTCGAAGATTACTAATCCAAAATGAGTATGATTGTTAACACTGAAATAATAGAGTCATGATAATTAAATCCAAAAAAATCAATTATGATAATTTCATTCATTATAATTACTACTTGGAGAAAGAATTTTCATACAAATATATAGGAATTTACATTCATCACCAACTCAACTGGAATTATAACATTGAGAAAATGATGATTGGAGTTTGGAAAACATAATATGGGCTTGAAAAAAATTGTAAGTCGAGCGATCTTTGGGTTTGGAGTAAGAAAATGTTCCTCTTTAAGACTCTCATCGCACATATTATTTTATGTGGGTGTGAATTTTTGGGTTCTTGGATATATAAATAATCATAGAGAAATATTGAGCTTGTTCGAAAGAAATTTTTAACCTACAACCTCAATATTAAAGGGAATACTCCCTACCCTATCATCCTAATTGAAGCTAGCATTTCCCCCATTGAAAGTATGACTATTGTTAGCTATCTCATGTATAATAAGAAGATATACAACATGAAATCCAAGAGGTTCCCAAAAATTATTTCTAACTCTATCCAAAACCCCCACCTTTGGCTCAAGCATAGATGACATAAGGATGCTCAGTATTCACTAGACCACTGGGGAGTAAAAAGGGAGATTGTCTTGAAGAACAAGGAAAATATTAAAAGCATCATTAGTTCAAAATTTAAGGACAAATTATGGGAAGATAAGGAATAATAAGGAAGTAGGAAGCTAAGGTGTTGAAGCCCTGAAAATCCGGTCGACAACAAGGGGGATACTCACCGGGTCTGGACCTTGGTTGACAGCTCCTTATATGTTTGGTATAGGGAGTCCAACTGGGGATAATGGGACCTGTTTCCCAATATAAGGGTGTGTGTGTGCAGAGTTCAATGTTGCTGATCTAAAGTTCATATCTGAGCTACTTTAATCTAACTCTATGCTATTGTAATCTAATGAAAACAACACATATAATCTATGCCAACCCAGGGTGTAATTCTTCTATTATGCAATCTAAAGAGATTCCAAATAATAGCTGGTAATAAAGGTCATTCAACAATTATAAGAATAGAAATCAGTTAAGATAAACCACTTTGCATAAAAAGTTAGGCAAAATAGTTGTGAACAGCATATTGCATAATAAGTTATTCACACATTAAACATAAATAAATGGCTCCACCGTACAGAAGTGCCAAATGGTAACACAAAAATTCATGTAATAACATATAAACAACTAAAAACTGTATATTGCTTTAAGAATATAAGCAGAAATAATCAAGAGATAAAAGTACCATTTATGACTGGTCCTACTCATAAGCTTCAAGCAACAATGATTTATCTTTCCTTGTTCTAATATCTACTAAGAGTATAGAAGTGCAACATCAGTAGCAGATATCAAATGCAAACATTAATAAATCTCGATCCTGCCATTCATCAAAACTTCCTCTGAGGGTGCAAAAGTGCATGTTCTGAGGATACATTTTTGACAAATTTCTGGACCCTTCTCTAAGTGCATGAGAAGGGTTTAAATACTGTTAACTAAATAACCTAATTACATAAATTTGGGATACGGTTTTTTTAAATGACCGCCCTCTTTCTAAGCAAACTTATTTCTAAAAACTGAATCTAATTCCTAACTATTTCTGCATTTACTCCTTGATGTTGCAAGCATTCATCATTTGCCTGGGAAGAGTCGGCTGGTTGCTTTCCGCTTTTGTTTGAGTAAAGCAAATAGGAATGGCAAGTGCTGGCACTATTTTTTAGTAAATTAGAAGATATTTTTATGGATCATCCTCTTGCCAGGTGATTTCACTACGTATATACTTGGTAACATCCCCAATTTCCCTCAAATTGTTTCTACTTTTTCTATCTTGGCTTCCGGACTTGTGAATGACTAAGCAAGTTAGGGACTTTGATTTCTGAACAATTTTCTTAGCGATGCGCGATTAGCGCTAAGCGCCAATTGCGCATCGAAAACTGCCTCCGTTCTTTGATTCGGGCCTTTCTGATGCGTTTTTTTGTCTGTAGCACCTTTTCCTTTTCTGGGCGTAAGCTTTTTCAGAATTTTGTAAACATGATGTTTTTTGTGAGCTTTTTACCCTCGGTGTTGGATCACCTATTGATATGAGCATCTATTCAGTAATGCTCTGGAACCTATGGTTCCGCTGCATGTGGTATTCGTTTATGGGGGCATCTCTTCTCTGTCTCCGAGCATTGACGCTTTCCCTTTTCCTTAGATGTTTCCTACGCATTGCTCCATGTTGTTCTTGCTTTTCATTCCTGCAGTTCACGTAAAGGAAAAAGAGTTACAACAGTAAATATTGACGTGAAAGCTCTAAGCTCTACGAATGCATAAAATAATGCCACCCATTGTGAACTGACCCTTCAAAAAACATAAAATTATCCTTCATTAACACTTTGGCGTACGTTTATTAATTTGGTTTAAGGCGCGCGCCCAATTTTTGGCTTATGGACAGATTTTCTTTGAGCCGAGGAAGATTTGTGATGGGCAGTTTCTACAACCTGCATTACGTTATCGCTTTATCGCATTTTTCGTCAAGATCGCGATATCGCAGATCGCAGATCGCAGCTCGTATCATCGCAGCATCGCAATTATCGCAAGATCGCATTTATCACAAGATTGCAGATCATGTTAAACTATTGTGTGCTGCTTATGCGATGTTGCGATATGCAATGTCGCATATCGACCATCGAAGAATTATCAAGATCTTCATTTATTGGTACTTCTTGATGTATGCGATGGATTTACTCTCTTCTCGTGATGCGATATATTTTTAAGGAGTACAATACAAAAACAATTTTTTGGATTTTTTACTAAGGTTCCCCACTTGTTTAATGTTATTGCTAACACTAAATAAGGAGGGGGGTTGTTGGTAGCCACAACATAAGGTACTATAAGGAGATGATTAACCCTAATATTGATAACTAGAATTATCTTTGTGCTAAGAGGAGAATGAATATTTCCAAGATAAGAACTAATTATCATGTGTTTCAAATTGAAATCAAGTGTTAGGTAACTCCCAAAACACGTTGGAGTGAAAGACTTTGTCACCTTTGTGATACTATTAGGGTTGAAGATGAATAATATTTTCTCTTGGATTGCCTTTCTCTTACTCACATTCGTTCAAATTTTCAAAATATTTTCCATACTTCCAACATTCTTAACTTGTTAAATCAACACTATAGTAATATAGGAATGCTTCTCTCGCTTATTTTTTATTATAGAAATTAACTATCCTAGATCCATCTTAACTCTGGATCTATCAAGTGCTGAGAAGGATAAACTTTCTCAAGGTACAAACCTCTTCTTTGAGTGAAAACTTGAGGAAATATTTTCACCTCGAGAAATTTGATCCTTTTCAGTGCTTGAGAAATCTAGACTTAAGATGGATCTAGGTTGGTTTCAGTCATGTGTGGCCAAGGAAAATCTATCGACGATATGATTAATTTTATTAATAATATGTAAATACATCTAATATTAATATAATTATTTTAAATATGCTAAATATGTTTGAGATTAATCTGGTCATTTTAATTGTAAATTTTCTTAGTTACCTCAATTTGTTGACATGACAAAAATTGTTAGTAACTTTAATGATGAAAAATGATGAAATACAAATTTTGAATGCAAAGTGACAATGTAATAGTGTTGAATGATATAAAATGTGAATAATAACAATGTAGCTAATTACAAATACCCTTCATTGTGATCGATCTCAAACTATTTTCTTCTAATATTCTTTTTGTCACCCTTGTTAGTTTTTTCATCTTTTCATATCGATTATATGAAATAGATTTAAATATTTAGCTCAAGTTGTTGTAGTAAACATCATACTTGGTCTCTCTTGCTCTCCAATATTAATAGGTTGAATTACTATAACAAAAAAATCAATGTAGATTGCCCATCATTTTGTGTGCTTACATTGAAATCAATGCACATTTTTAATTCAAACACTTTAAAATTATTTTACCATCATACTTCCAATTACATCAAATCAAAGATCAAAATCTACATAGAAATCCATGCATCTAATGCAAGAAATCACATAATATTAGAAAATAATTTCTACACTGAGATCAATGGATCTAATGCAAGTAATCAAATAGGATTATAAATCAACATCTACACTCAAATCAATGCATCTAGTTCAAGTAAGAAAATAGGATTAGAAACCAACATCTATATTGAAATCACTATATTTAGTGCAACTAATCAAATAGGATTAGAAATCACCATCTACGCTAAAATCAATGAATTTAGTGCAAGAAATCAAATAGGATTAGAAATCATCTACATTGAAATCAATGCATCTAGTGCAAGCAATCAAATATAATTAGAAATCAACATGTACATTGAAATCAATGTATCTAGTTCAAGCAATCAAATACGATTATAAATCACCTTCTACACTAGAATCAATGCATTTAGTGAAAGCAATCAAATAGGATTAGAAATAATATACATTGAAATTAATTCATCTAGTGCAAGAAATCAAATAAAATTAAAAATCAACATCTACGCTAAAATTAATGCATCTTGGAAGCAATCAAATAGGATTAGAAATCACCATATACATAGATATAAATGCATCTAGTGCAAGGAATATTCTTCGCTTTCGCCCCCATCCATATATATCTATATCTCCATCCATCTCTCCTTCTTTGTATCTCTATCTTATTCCCCTAAACACACACACTCTCTTGCTCCATATCTATAAATATCTCTACCTCTCTCTCCCTCTCTCCATCTCTCTCTTGTTGGGTTGTGTTATATTCTTTCCACGACTAACCTACGTAGTGAACCGGGGGGTTAAAGGGGGGGTAGAGCCCCCCCTTCGTTGCGCCGATTGTGTAGCGGCGGGGGCAAAGGGGGGGGGGGAGCCCCCTCTACGGGGTTCGAGGCAGCACCACGAGAAATTTTTTTTTGGACCCTATATTAGGTTAGGCGAACCTACCTATGGTTTTCGGTCCATGGTATTGGATGCTTTGGCATGTATAAATATGTATTGTAACATTGAAAGGAATATAATGAAAAATCAATCTGGTAGTCTTGGTTTTGAGATCCAGTGGGAAATATCTGTGTATATGTGTTTTATGTGTTATGCTCTCGCATTTTTATTTTTCCTGTGATTTAGAATTCGTATGCGGGTAATTTCTGTATGGGGTTAAAACCTTCATTTAGTATCAGAGCTATTTTGGCTTCAAGGGGATGCCTTTGTTGCTGAAGGGTTTCGCTCGGGCCTGTGGTAGACCCTGTTCAGTGGGAGATCTAGGAGATCGATTCTGGTGGTGAAAGAATATGGCGAGCAGCGGAAAGATAGAGATTGAGAATTTCAATGGTCAGAGTTTTGAGTTGTCGAAACTCAAGATGGAGGATCTGTTGGTGGATAAAGATCGGTGGATCGCAGTAGATCTGGGTACTAAACCAACGGGAGTGACCGATGAAGAGTGGAAGAAGTTAGATCGGAAGGAAAAGAGCACAATACGATTGTGTGTCTCAGATTCAGTATTGTTGAATGTATCAGGGGAAGCTACGGAGAAGGCTTAATGGGACAAGTTAGGGACTTTGTACCAATCTAAGTCTCTGGTGAATAAAGTGTTCTTGCGGAAAAAGCTATATAACCTGAGGATGAAAGATGGAGACTCGGTGATAGAGCATCTAAATGCATTTAATACTGTGGTAAGTCAATTATTATCAGTTGATATTAAAATTTCAGATGAAGATAAGTGCATCAGTTTGTTGTGTTCTCTACCAGACTTGTGGGATAGTCTGGTTATTGCAATAGGTAGCAATGCAACTGCTTTGCAGTTTGATGAAATAGTCTCAGCCTTGCTGACGAAGGAGATGAGACCGAAAAATATGGACAGCCAGATTGGTGATGCCTTGTCTGTACGAGGACAGTCCCAGAACAGAAACAAAAATAATTCATCGAGTGGGAGATCTAAATCTAGAGGGAGATCTAAATCTCCAGGAAAACCAACAAAGGTGGTGTGCTAGAAATGCAGAAAGGAAGGGCACTTTAGAAGGGAGTGTAAATCTGAAGCTCCTGATAAAGGAAAGGGATCTGATGATGCTCCTTCTGCAGAGGCGAAAACCACCTCAGATGAAGGTGGGGATGTGTACTTGGCTTCTTCAAGTACACATTAGATCATGAGGCATGGTTGATTGACTCAGGTGCATCCTTTCACTTCACTCCCCATAGAGAGTGGTTCTACGAGTATGAGAAATATGATGGTGGTGATGTCTTCTTAGGAGATGATAGGAAGGCTAGAATCATTGGTCGCGGAAAAGTAAAGTTGAAGTTGCAAGGTGGAAGGGTTAGAACACTTCCGGGTGTTTTGCATATTCCTGCATTGGCAAAAAATCTGATTTCTGTAAGCAAGTTGGATGATGCAGGTGTAAAGACAATGTTCAAGAAGGATACCTACAAGATGGTTCGAGGAGCAATGATATTGATGCGGGGAGTTCGGATTGGAACTTTGTACAAGCTGCAAGGTAGCACTGTTGTTGACGGGTGCAATAGTTCTATGGTCCCTGAAAATGGAGCAGAAAATCTAGTGGTCTCTGGAGAGAAGACCATGCTGTGGCATCAAAGGCTTAGACATATTGGA